>PITA01005575.1:0-109043 GCA_004023965.1 Spilogale gracilis | reverse complement strand
CAAGAGAAAGCTTTTTAATTTTTTTTAAAGATTTTATTTATTTATCTTGACAGAGAGAGCTCACAGGCAGGCAGAGAGGCAGGCAGAGAGAGAGGAGGAAGCAGGCTCCCTGCTGAGCAGAGAGCCCAATGTGGGCCTTGATCCCAGGACCCTGAGATCATGACCTTTAACCCACTGAACCACCCAGGCGCCCAAGAGAAAGCTTTTTAAAAAGGGAAGAATGGAGGCATGATTGAATGCTGGCAGGAAAGACCCAGTGGGGAAGGAAAGCCTGATGGGAGAATTGCTAGACAAGAGAGAAGTCAGAATGGTCAGGGCTGCTTTATCGAACGCTGCTCCTGCTGGGGGTCAGCTCTGGGAGGGCTCACTCCGGGCCTCTGGCAGCCTCGCTGGGTCACTCGCCCGGCACCTGGCAGGTTTTCTAGGAGGGAGTTATGCAGGGCCTCTTGAGGCCCAGGGTCAGAAGTGGCCCTGCGTCACCACCAGTTCCTGTCACAGGTGAAAGCGAGTCCTAAGGCCAGTCCAGACTCCCAGACGGGGAAGAGGGACCCCACTTCTTGATGGGAGGGGTCTCCAGGCACGTCGCAAAGTGGTGTGGCTGCCAGGCAGGGGATACTCTGGCCGTTGTTTGCAGTCTCCTCCAGCCATCTTGAGCTGAGCGTGTGCGTTTGATCCTCACAGGATTTCTGTGTGGTGGGGGATTCTCTTCACCTCACAGATGGGGAAATGGCTTCGTTGTCTTGTTCAGGATCACACAGCTACTGAGTGGCAGAGTTGGGACCCAAACCTTTGTCCTCGGTCTCTCTGATGGCAAAGCCCCTTTCTTCTTTGTCCTGCCTTCCTGACGGTGTTGGTTTACGAGAGCATACCCGACTGTCAAGTCTTCCCTTTTCTTCTTTGGCAAGGGAATATTTTTGTAAATGATTATTATCTCAGAATAGACTGAGGGTGGTGGTTATCTTAGGTGGTTACATGTTTACTATATGGAGACTAGACAACTGTATTTATTAGAATCCCACTTAGGACACAGTGGTATGCTAATTAGGTCTTTCGTTTACAGAAATTCATGTTCC
Organism: Spilogale gracilis; assembly: GCA_004023965.1. Lineage (NCBI taxonomy): Eukaryota > Metazoa > Chordata > Mammalia > Carnivora > Mephitidae > Spilogale > Spilogale gracilis. Next base: position 107,970 of record PITA01005575.1, on the reverse strand, counting down.
CACTCTCAGCTGGACCCTCCGTGCCCTTTGACAGTCTTTCCTCTTGTCTTTGGTTCACTGACCCTCCTTTTCTTCTTGGCAGCCTGTCCCATCGCCACCGCTGTCTACAAGGCCTTCAAACCCCCTTTGCCTCTAGGCCTTCTGACTTTATGACTGCCTTTATCCCTGACTTTCTGTCCTTGACATTGGACTACCTCTAGTCCAGGGTTAGCCCCCTCCGTTCAGGTCCTTCTCCCTCCAGAACGTGTCACAGTCAACATCTGTCTGTCTCCTCAGCCCGCCAGACTTCCAGTTCTCCGGGAGCAGACTCCAAAAAGCTGAACAAATAGCCCCCGCCTCAGGGAACTTTGACTCTGTCATTGGTCTTATAGCCTTGGACAAGCCATTTTCCCTCAAGTTCATGAATCTAAGAACAGCCCACTCAGTGAGAGCAGGGTCTACATCGGAAACCCTCAGCCTAGAGCACAGTTCTGTGCGCAGTGGCTTCCTGTGTGTCCTGGGTCCCAAACCGTGTGTGTGTGGGGGGGGGGTGGGGAGAGAGAGCGAGAGAGCGAGGGAGCAAGCACCATGCAGCCTGAGGCAGCTCTCATCACTCCAGCATCAGACTTTGTGGGCACAGGGCTAGAGCGGGCGCCGTGTGCACGGTGCACTGGGAAGGCCTGTGCAGAGAGGAGGCTAGCCTGGGTGCTGATGCTACAGTCTCGGAAAAGATGGTATTTGGTCCGCAGTGCTGAGATTTTTTTTTAAAGCTCTCTTTGGGTAAAGGGAGCAGATAAGTGAGTCATTCAGTGAAATTAAGCATTTCCAGTCTCTCTAACGTTGCTTATGGGGAGCCTGGGAACTGTGCCCTTCTTTAAAGTCCCTGGTTAGGATCCCTTCGAGCTGCGGGGCAGGTGGGGCTCCCGTCTGCCTGCTGAACTCCTGCAAGCTTGTGCCCCGGTGTGGGATTGTGGACGCAGACTTGGTCTTTATTCTGATAGAGAGAATTTTTTGCTGTACGAGTAAATTGTCCTGCTACTTACTTATCACTTAACCTTGGGGAAATTAATTTCTGTCAGCTTCGATTTGCTTGTCTCTAAAAGGAAGACAGCTAATGACTCCTACCGGACAGTGTGAGGAGTAAGGGAGGACTTGGCGGAGAGCTAGCCCTCCACCTCAGCTGTGACTGTAGGTATTATGTAAGAGTCACGGCTTGTTTACGTTGTAAGTCATTTGTTAAAGATTTTTTCGAATTTCCAGATTACTCTCTATTTTCAAGATGTGTCATTGTAGTTCTTACTCATTTAGTCATTCATTCACTGAGTTTGTGTTTACCAAGCACCTACTTAGGGGCAGGGTGCTGCAGATTATTTTCTTCGTGCTGAGGTTCATTTCTGACATTGTAATACCCGGAGATACGGTTTGCTGAGCACCTCCGTCAGTAGAATTGTTTACCTGGGGGTTAGTTTCAAAAATCAGGGTATAAAAGGGAAGATTACGTATTGTCAGAATTTCCCATGAAATCCCATAAATCTGTAATATATGGGGTGATCAAGCCTTTCCTCTATAGAGTCACTTTGTAGGCCACATGTCATCTCTGTCACATAGTCTTCATTTCCTGAGCCTTCCGGAAACAAGCCTTGGTGTACATGAACAGCCTGCAGTGGGCAGCCTCCAAGACAGCCCAGTGTTGCCTGCCTCTTGATATTCTAGAGCCCAGGTTAGTCCCCTCCCGTTTTGTCTTGGGTTGATCTTGTGACCGAGTGACTACTGCAGAGACGGTGTATGGTGTGTGATTTCTGACTGTGGCTGGGTTCTGCCTCCTGGCTGCCTTGGGTCCTCTGCTCTGGGGAAGGGGGGCTGCTAGTCCAAAGGAGAGGCCCAGGAGGTGAGGAGCCGAGGCTCCCTGCAAAGAGCACGGGGATGGGTGTTGAGCTTGGAAACGGCTCCTCCGGCCCAGGGTAAGGCTCAGGTGATGCAACCCTGGACGAGACCTGAGCCATGACCCCAGCTCATTGAAATCATCCCGTCGTGGATGATTGTCAAGTCCTCAGCAGTGAAAAGGGAACAGTGGGGAATTCTGAAGAATGCCTGCTTGCCTGCAAAGGCAATCAATTCAGACAGTCAATTCAGTCAGTCAAAAATGCAGTCAATTCCTCTGATACTAAGTATCTGTATCAATTCACTATGTCACCAAGTCTGTTTAGGGGAAGGAGAGCTCAGGGGACCCAAGAGTAGGAGGCCGGTGTCCTGGGGAGCCAGCCGTTGCCAGGCAGCACTTTGCCCCAGCCCCCGCCGCGGCCAGCACTGGGGGCTAAGCTCCAGTTTGATCTGCTTGTGCTGTGACACAGCGGTGTGCGTGTCATCTCTGGAGAGCTTGTACTCCCCCCACTGAACGGCTCCAGAGGGCCACGCTCTTTTTCAGTTTCATCCAGAGGACCTTCTGTACTTAACGGCTCTTCCCCAGGCAGCTGGACGTTGACCTCTGTCCTGTGACCTGCCTTGGAAAGACGAACCGGGGCAGTTCGTTCTGGCTCAGGAATTTGATCCAGGAGTTATACCATGTGATTGCTGGTGGGCACTTGAGGTAAAGAGGCTTACGGAATTGGAGGCCGGCAGCCACGCTGTAGTCCCAAATCATGAGGGGAAGCGTCCCATGCATGTGTTTAACAGATACTGGTTTGAGCCCCTGGTGTGTGCCGGGCATTGTTTCAGTCACTTAGGTTACAGGCCTCCATCCTCGTGGCACATGGGTGTCCAGTAGGGGAAGTGGACAGTGGATGAGGATACACAGTGTACATGAGTGAGTTACAGAGAATGTGAATAGGGGAGAAGTGCCATGGGAAGCGGAATGCAGGGCATCAGGAGTTCCCAGGCCTGAGGGGTTAGATGGCAGAGTTAACTAGGGCAGATGGGGGTGGCCTCCTTGGGAAAGTGAGAGGTGTGTCAAGTCTTGGAGGAGGAGAGGGCGTTGGCCAAGCAGACGTCTGAGGGACCGGCCTTCCAGGCAGGGAGGTCAGGTAGGTGTGTTCAAGGAGTCGTGAGGAGGGCAGTAGGGCTAGAACAGGAAGCAACATCTCATTGCGCCTGGAGGACTGTTGTAAGGGTTTTGACTTTAATGTGAGAGAAGTGGGGTGCCGTTACAGAGTTGTGAGCAGAGCAGTAAGATAATCTGATTTACGTTTTCCTGCGATCACCCTGTTATGTAAGGGGAGTGGATGAGGGGAGCTGGGATAGAGGCGGGGATTCCCCCGGCAGCCGCTACAGTAATCCAGGCCAGGGTAGTGCGGATAATGGAAAGTGGGTGGATCTGAACATATTTTCTTTTCTTTTCTTTTTTTTTTTTTTTTTAAAGATTTTATTTATTTGACAGAGAGATCACAAGTAGGTAGAGAGGCAGGCAGAGAGAGGGGGAAGCAGGCTCCCCACTGAGCAGAGAGCCCGATGAGGGCCTCGATCCCAGGACCCTGAGATCATGACCTGAGCTGAAAGCAGAGGCTTTAACCCACTGAGCCACCTAGGCGCCCTGAACATATTTTCAAGACTAGAGCCAAAGGATTTTCTGACTGCTTAGATGAGGGTTGTAGGAGAAAGAGAGAAGTCAAGGAGGACCCAAGGGTTTGGGCCTGAGCAGTTCACTGTAAGGATGGAACTGCCATCAGTTCATCAAGGGGAAGGGCTGTGGAGGAAGATTGGAGGTCAGTTAGAAGTGCCTTCCGGATAGCCAAGTGGAGATACGGAGTGCATAGCTAGGCAAAGAAGTCTTGAAAGGTGCAAGAGCCGCACTAGAGATAGAAATTTAGCTGTAGGAACAAGGGAGCGCCCTAAGGGAGTGAGCTTCAGTGGAGAACGGAGGAGGCCGGTGCAGAGAGACAGAGCAGCAAGAGAATGAAGCGTGCTGGTTCTCAGAGCTGCCTGCCTCCTTCCTTCATGGTCTTCTTGACAGCTGGATGTTTAGATGTCCTTGGATTCCCAGGAGTCTCCTTGCATTCTTATTTATCATAAACCTTTGTTTTTACTTGAACATGTTCATTGGGTTTCTTTTTCTTGCTGCTGAAGAGCCATGGCTGAAATGGTAGTACCATCCCCATTTTCAGGAAATAGATCTGGGGATTAAATTTACTCAAGATTATTCCAGGTAGCCTAGCTGGAACTGCCATCCACCCCCCTGTGGCTCCACAGCTTGTGCAGAGTGTTCTGGGATCCCACTGGTTCTGAGATGTGGTGTGCGGTGTTCAGTACCGTTGGAGTGGTTTGAAGGGTCTCGTGTAAGGTGCAGAGGTGAGGGGCATGGTGCCCAGCCCGAGAGGTCATTGGCTTGAGCTTGAAATTTCAAGGGTCCCAGTGCCGTGAAATGAATTGAAGCATTGAGAGGGTAGGTCATTGATTAATTTCTTTTTTCATTTTCTGTCAACAACTATTTCAGCACCTCTTTTGTGTCAGATACCATTAGACACAAATCTTTCCGAACCCGAGTTCTTCATCTGAACCACAGAACCCAGAATTGTTTGAGTGACTGTTTTCTCAGATCTTGCAGGGATGGTCCACAGCTGGTGTCATTCTAGTTGCAGCAGAGAGAGTGAATTCATTACATCCCATAGATGTTTTAGGGTCTTAAGCTTTATTCTCTCGGGTGTGGTCCTTAGTTGAGAAAGGCAGAAACCCAAATAGCCCCCAAGTCGGTTCATAATTGGTCATAAAAGGTCAGAGCTGAGATCTGAAGAGTTAAGTCAGGGTTAAACGGGCTTGGTGAGGTGGACGTGTGTGTGTGTGTGTGTGTGTGTGTGTGTGTCGCTGGGGGGCGGGGGAAGGATGCTGTCTAGATGAGGAAACCCTGCGCAAAGGTCCTGAGGCAAAGGGGTAGGACGGGAGGAGGGGCACTCAGTGGAAGATGACTTGGAGCCTTTGTTGACAAACTGAAAAGCTGTAGAGTTCTTTGTTTTGTTTTGTTTTTAAAGAGGATACTTCTTTTTTTTTTTTTTAAGATTTTATTTATATGAGAGAGAGAGCATGAGAATGGGGTGAGGGGCAGAGGGAGAAGCAGACTGCCTGCTGAGCAGAGAGCCCAATGTGGGACTTGATTCCAGGACTCTGGGATCATGACCTGAGCTGAAGGCAGACACCTAACCGACTGAACCACCCAGGCGTCCACCATCGAGTGGTTTACGTGGGCTGCATGTGTGCGTGTTTGAAAGCTTGGTTGAGAATGGACATCAGATGTGTGCTCTGATAAGATCATCCCAGCTTCAGTGGGACAAAGCACTGGAGCAGCAGGAGGGGACCTGGAGGCCGAGTTAGCCATCCCAGCAGCTGATGCAGAGTGGACGGGTGGCCACAGTGGACAGATTCACTGGTATTTGGAGGGTGAATGGGCAGGACTTGCTAGCAATGCGATCCGAAGGATGACAGGAAGTGAAGTGGGTCAGGGATGACAGCCAGCTCTGGCTTGTGTTAACGGGTGGGTACTCACCACGCATTGAGATAAGAAGTATGGGAGGAAACCCCCGTTGTTGTTTATTTGGTCTATAAATATAAACAATGAATTATGGCTCCTTTAGGGCTTTTTCTGTTTTTGTTAACCATTGGAGCAAAACCTTGCTGCAGGTGTTGGCAGGTCAGTTCTCCTTGAAGTTCTTAATCTGTGGGATTTGAGGGGCTGCTCAGGTGAGCGATTTGGAGGGAGGGCGCTCCAAGTCCATGTTGAGGGGGTCCTCGCTTTGCCTGGCTTGACATCCCCAGGGTAGCTCGTCTACCGAGCTCTGCTCACAGAAATAGCTGTGCGTGTCCTGACCTTCAGAAGGGGCCAGAGACCTGGCTCCAGCTCATTTTTATTTCTTTTCATGGGCAATTGGGCTCCTAATGAGAATGTTTTCTATTAGGAGGTTCCAGGAAGCCTCCATTCATGAGTTACTCACATGATTTATTGGAAGAACTGCTGTGTTGCGCGTGCTCCTGTGGGTGGCTAACACTTGCTACAGCGGCCAGTGTTGCCATCCAGTGAATGGGACCCGTGATGACGCAGTATCAAGGTTGACAAGTTGATTTTTCCATTTATATGAAAATGAACTTCTCTTAAGGCATGTGGGTGGAGACCCTTGGATGGATGGTATGAAGGGAGGGAAGACAGGATCTCTGACTTGGCATCAAGTATTCGCCAGCTATATTTAAACTTGTCATCCTTGGCGTCATCCCAGGAGCTGGGCACGCTCTGAGTTCTAGAAAGGATCACTGGAAGCTGGTGGTACAAATGCTCTGATGTCCTTCCATGTGTCTCCTTTACTTCCTCCAGTTAAGAAAGCTGAGGACCACCTTACACTTTACTCTTGAGACTTTTTTTTAAAAGACTGATTTCTTGATTTGTCAGGGAGAGGAAGAGAGCAGGAGTACAAGCAGGGAGAGCGGCAGAGGCAGACCAGACTCCCGCTGAGCAAGGAGCCGGCTGTGGGACTGGATCCCAGGACCCTGGGATCGTGACCTGGAGGATGGCAGGCGCTTAACTGACTGAGTCAGGTGTCCCAAAACATTTTTTTAAAAAAATGAAATCTAAGGGGAACATAATCAGTTGAGAACAGGTGTGAGGGGAGGGTAAAGAGAATTCCCTGTGTAGGTTACCTGATTGGGCACTAAATTGATTATTAATTGAATCCATTGCTTGGGCTTGCCTTCTCCAATTTTCCAGCCTTGTTGAGAACCAAGGGGCTAACAGTTTGATTGAACGTGTTAAACAAAATCTAGCCGAGTAAATGAAGATCTGATTGACTTTATTGAACATCTATAAATTGGGCAGCATCCCATCTACCCTGTGGAAAGGAGCTCCAAGAAGATATAGGAAGTGGAAGGCCTTTATAGGCAGAAGTAGGGTGGGACAAGGAAGCTATTAGTAAAGAAAAGAAAGGATTGTTTTGGGCTAAGTGGTCTTCCTTTGGGGGGGTGGGGGGGTCTGTCATGCTGATTACCTTTCCAGGGCAGATCAGTAAATTCTAGATAGAGTGGTTAATGGTCACATTCCTGATGCCCCAACTTGATTTGTTGTCATGGGGGCCTATGACTCCATTTGGAGCCTCTTTCTTTCTTTTTTTTTTTCAAATAAACATAACTGATATTGTTGCTGATTTTATTATTTTCGTATGGTTTTGAACCTCAGCAGTTGAAATGTTTAGCTTCTTTTGTATCTTCCTCTTTACCAGAACCTGCCCCTAGTTTAAGTATAGTGTGCCCGTGTGGTTACACCTAAGTGCCAAGACTGAAGAATTCCTGAGGGCCGAGAAAGCATGTGATGGGACCCAATCTTTCATTTCATGCAGCAAATACTAATGAGGGCTTTCTGTGTATCTAGCACTATGCTGGACACTGGGGATACAGGATCGAGCAAAATAGACATAGCCATGCCTCTCACTGCCCAGCGGGAAAGAGAGGCCATCAACCCATCCAGCAGCACAGCGGGGTGGTCACAGGTCTCTGACCTCGTTACCCAGTCCAAGAGATCAGGAAAAGTGTCTGAGATGAAACAGTTGCTTAAGCAGAAGGAGCTGAGCAGATTGTAGATGATCTGGACGGCGACCCTACATTGATTCCAGGGCTGATTTGACAGCTCTTGGCATCGATGCCCAGTTGTGTAGTGGAGTTGTACTCAATACAGGCAGAGGGGTTAGGTTTGAATAAAAGTACACAAGGCGATAATTGTGTACTGTCACAGTTACCCTTGAAAATCCCAGTTAAAGACTAAGAAAGTCAGTTATCCTTTCAAAATTAAAACAGGATACTATTTTTTTAGAGCAGGGGTCAGCACCCAATCCCCCCCACCCCCATCGGGGCCGAATCCACTTGGCTCCCTGCTTTTGTAAATAAAATTTTATTGGAACATAGCCATGCCCCTTTACTTACAAATAATCTGAGTTGTTTTCCCCCCAAAATGTCAGAGTCAAGTAGTTTAACAAAGACTGTGTGCCCCACAAAGCTGAAAATATTTACTCTCTTGCCCTTTAAAGAAAACATTTACTGACTCCTTTGAGCAAATGTAGGAATTTGTTTTATATTTAGGCACCATGTTCTAAAAAGAAAATCGTTATCTTTAAACACTAGAATCCTATTAGTGAGTGAGATGTTCACACCACAGAAGGCAAGAAGGGGCAGAGGAACCAGTCTCTGCACCTCTCGTCTTGCTCTCACCTGGGGTCATATGCTTCTTAATGGAGGACAGAATGATTTGCCTAAAATATCTATCCTTCTCCCTCTCCCTTGCTTCTTCGCCTTTCTGCCTGGCTCTCTGTTTTCTTCACGTGCACATGACTGGGTGAAGTCAGTGGAATTGCACGCCAGGTACAGAGTACTTTGTACTTCAGGTGTGGTGGGCAGGTGAAGAACAGCAGGTGATGTGTTTCTACTCCCCAGAAGCTAAAATGACATCCTCGTGATTTCAATAGAGAAAAGTGGTAAAGAACAAGAACCAAAACACGGTCCTGCCGTTGTCCACACTGTGTCCGCGTTGTGCCTGCTGATGAGTCTCAAGAAACCATTGTCTGTATGCTCCACCAGTGTTGTTCATCTCAACATTGGGAAGGTTTGGGTTTTATTTACATTGAATTATAAATGTGACTTGCTTTGATAGTCGTAAAGAGACTAATCACGTGGCGGACGGACTTTCAGATGCCTTCCTCACGTTCACACCGTTGTTTGATCCCTGAGCTGAATGGACCTGTAAATAGGTCCAACCGATAGAATATGGCAAAGATGACGGGATGTCACTCCCCTGATTACGTTTTGTTATATGAGACTCTTGCTAGCAGACATGCTCTGGAGACGTTGTTCCTTGTGTTGGAGAAGTAAGAGGTTCCACGTCGCCGGGACCTGAGGGCAGCCTCCATCCTCCAACCAGCAAGAAGCCAGAGCCCTTAACCTGAGAGCTCCAAGGAAATTAATTCTGCCAGCTACCTGAGGGAGCTTGGGCACAGGCCCTTCCCTGGGTAAGCCCCAACATGAGACCTCAGCCCTGCCAACACCTTGACCACAGTCTCGCAGGGGACCCGTCTAAATGTACATCGTCGGACCCGGACCCAGAGAGTGTGACATAATAAATGTACATGTGTTCTGTTACACAGCAATAGAAAAATAACACAAAGCATAGTTTACCCCAGTTGTTATCGGTTCATATTGAACATTATAAAAATCCAGGCTAATTCCAGGGAATCTGTAGTGGGTTATGGTCTCACCCCCGCACCTTGAGAGTTGTCCTTCAATTATCGAGTCACTTAACCAAATTGGAGTATGAATGGTAGGTTAGATAAAAATACTGTGTTGATGTTGAATGATATTGACAGCTGCAGTGCCTATGTAAACGAATATCTGTATTGGTAGGGAGTTCTCCCTGAAGGATTTAAAGGAACACACCGTGGTATGTGTGAAACTTAGATGGTTCAGGGGAAAAAAAAGTGTGTATTATAAGTGTGTCTACATGTGTGTGCGTCTGTGTGGTGGTCAACCCCTGCTTTCAAAGTTCGGTCAGAGAAGTCTAGAAGGTCTTTCCACATAGAGTAGAGCATTTTACCTTTTGCTTTTACTTTTCCTCTGTATAGCTCCTGAAGCCAAGTGGGCGGCTAAAAATAGCACTTGGTGTTTGTTATTTTGTACCCAAGCCGAAGAGGCTAGCAGATGTACGACCCCTGTCTGCTGTGGTTACTCTTGTAAAAAAAGCTTAATTCTGGAGTCAGTGTTTTCTCATTTGCTACTCACAAGAGCCCTTTGTGGTGGGAGCTGTTGTCTCCATTTTGTTGGTCGAGGGTGTTAAGCTAATCGTCCAGGTTTTCTGAGCTAGTTAGTGGTGGAGCCCGGCGTGACTACGAGTGTGACCCATGGTCCTGTCCCTGCCTGGTTACCACTGAACTTCATCTCGAGAGCACTGTTCCCTCTGTTCCTCTTCTAAGAAACTGGCCCCCAGGAAGAGGCCGAACTACTGGCCTATTGCCGAGCCCACATCCCTCTTCCGATGGGAGCTCTGGTCACAGTCCTGGTGAGCCTGCAGACCTTTGTGTGTCCTCTCTCATCTGGCTGGCGACTCCGCAGGTGGTCTGACAAGGGCTGCTGACGAGACACCGAGGAGGTGCCCTGCTGCTGCCCTGCTCTCGGCCACGTGCAGGAGGTGGCAGCCCAGCGCTCTGTGGAGCTCACGTGGAGGGCAGGACCTGGCCGTGTGCTTGGCCCCCAGCAGCCAGCCTCAGCTGCCAGGCTTAGCATACCCCCGTCATGCAGCTGTCCGCTTGTTCCCTTCGTGTCCACACTGAGTTCCCATTTTGGGCCTTCTTCACTTGGAGCTTCAAAGCGGGGATGGGGGAGGCCTTCTTCCAGCATTTGAGGGCCTTACGGACAGTGGCATTCTCGTTCCCCCTGTTCTTCCCATGATGCTTCTCCAAGCTGAAGGGCCCCTGACCTGGTGATTTGGCTTGAGTCTGCTGGCCCGGTTTGCCTGGCTGCTGCCTTCCCAGGCCTCACCCAGTTTCCCTTACACGCTGCGGAAACTGGGCCAGGCACACCTGCAGCCTCCCTCTGTGATCTTGGTCGCCCCACTGAACATTGGGCTCTTGGAAGAAAGATTCTCTGGGGAGGAAGCGGGCTCCTGGTCCTTCTGCCCCAGTCCCCCACCTTCCCCAATCAGGAGGGCTGGCTTCCGGGGGAGCTGTCCGCGTGGGCTCTCTTCTGCACCCTGAGGTTCTACTCGTACCTGAGGGCGCTCCATTCCTGCGGGCGAAGACCGTGTCAGGCCTTAGTCTTCGGTGCTCTGACCACACCACACCAAGGTTAGGCCTCAGGACTCAGTGTTGATGTGACTGACATCTCACTTCTGCCAAAAATAGGTGGGGAAAAGCCCCGCTTCCACTGGTTCTTTAATGGTGGCTTCTATATTAACTCAGGGCTCCTGGAAACAGCAGACAGGGTTATATTAGTAACTAAGATTAAATCTAAGAAATGTATTCACAAATGTAAAGTTCTTGGGCTATTGGTTTTTTTAGTAGAGAATAGCTATTAAGTGGCTACGTGTAGATGGTGTAAAACCAAGACGGAGACCCAATTCACAGTGTTACTTTATATCCACCCTGAAATTTCTTCTGGAATGTTGTGCCGGGAAGTTCCCCTCTTCTATTGAGTTCATATATTTTCTTTGGAAGGTCAAATTAATCCTTTTTTACCTTCGCTACTAGGAAACTCGGAGCCAACCATCTGTGGCTCAGTTGCCGTATATCTTGAGTTCCAGGCTTCTGATTCTCTTCTCTTTTAAACCCTCTTACTTGTTTTGAGGTTAGTGTTACCTAAAGAAATACCTATGGTTGGGGGGAGAATTGCTTTGTCACTTTGCGCATTAGTTCTGTGGTTCGCTTTGCCCCCCCCCCCCCCCGCCCCCAACAGAAGCAGCCCTGTGTTATGTCAGTGATTGGGTACATGTTTTAACCAACGTAGACAAGAGCTTGTTGACCTTGCCCCCGGGGAGAACACGGATGTCAGCGTCTCCTCTGAGGAGTGCAGTCCCACGGCACAGTATCGACTGAGGAGGATTTTGTTCTGACCGAGAGGGGATCTTTGGGACCCAGAGCGACCGAGGACTCTCTGCAGGGTGTGTTGACGACTGACGGCTGCAGCTGCGCCCTGGCGTGCCTTCTGGCCGCGTTTCCTTCGCCCTCTTTGCCCACCGGACAGAGGGGAGAGGACAGAAATTCTGGGCAGATGTTTTTAGCAGGACCCTCAAGGCGTGACGGAGGAAGCTAAGTTTAGTTCCATTTTTAATGTTAAGGTAGTTTGGTTGCGTCTTTCCTCTTAGGGTAGAGCATTTGAGCTTTTGTTTTTGCTTTTGCATTTCCTGTGTATCCCTCCCAAAGCAAAATGGACTGCTAAAAATGTCACTTGGTGTTTTATTTTGTGCCTAGAATAACAGTCAAGACTTGTGAACAGTGTGAGTCACTAAAATAGTTTTAGGAGAAAATAAATGTTATCTGTGTTAGTCTGTATTTCCTCCTAGAAATTTTCCAGTTGATTTTGTATGCTTATTTAATTGGACATATATGGGGCGCCTGGGTGACTCAGTCATTAAGCATCTTCCTTTGGCTCAGGTCGTAGTCCCAGGGTCCTAGAACTGAGCCCCGTATGGGGCTCCCTGCTCAGTGGAAAGCCTGCTTCTCCCTCTCCCACTCCCCCTACTTGTGTTCCCTCTCTCTGTCTGTCTCTATCAAATAAATAAATAAAATCTTTTTTAAAAATTGGACACATATAATCTTTCTTTCATTACTAACAATATAATAACATTTTATTTGCTGGCGCCTTGCATCTCTCCTTGTATGCTGAACAGCTTATTTTTTAAAGTAGAGTAAGTTTTGTAGGAAGACCATGGTTAAAAAGGAAAGTAGTTAGAAAACAGGCTGTGTGCACATCCACCATCATTAGAGCTTACATGTGCCTGTCACGAAGTGGGCTCCGGCTTGTGCCCCAGGAGTCCCCAGTGTCTGGCGTAGTGTGGACACTTTGTCAGTATTTGTTGGATAAATGAAGTCAGTAGCGGTACAGACAGGGAAAGGTTAAAGCTTTCTGAAACTAAGTAAATAGGGAAATCAGCCAGACCAGTGGGTCTCAGACTTGGTGTGTGTCTGAGTCACCTGGAGGGCTGGTGAAAGCGGGTGGCTGGGCCACACCCCCAGTGCTTCTGATCCGGTGAGTACGGCATGGGGCCCAGCAGATTCCGTTTCTAACCATTCTATAGGAGAGGCCGCTGTTGCCGCTCCTGTTTCAGGACCCTATTTTTGAGAACCACTGATTTAGGCTTATTGCCCTTCTTTTCCAGATGAGAAAAGAGGCTGAGAGGAAGTGTGCTTTCCCTAACTGACCACACCAGTTAGTGGCAAAACCTTCATGAAAAGCCAGCCTCCCACTTCGTAACTTCCAGGAGAAAGAAATGTGTTCCGGTGTCCCCAAATTGGCAAACTGCTGAGGGGACCACATGCCCTAGTTCCTTTCTTGGGATTGAATCCCAGGTAACTGCCCACTTTGGGACAGGACAAGAGGACAAGAGGTGTCATTCCAGATGTTTGTTAGTTAACCCCATAGAAGTGCCCTATACCAGCTGCCCATTGGTGACCAGACAACATCCAGCACCCATCAAAGGAAGTGGTTTGTTTGGAAGCCGATTAAAGCCCTCTCATCGTGGCCAGTTGTGTTCCTGAACTGCGTATCTTGGAGATCGTAGCCCGGCCCTCAACACTGGGCCAGCTGCAGGTGGGACCCACTGCCTCTGGCGGGACCACGTCAGCCGCCGACACAGCTCCTTTCCCGGCAGCATGTAGGCACTGAGGCTGGGGTAGGAAGCGCCCTCCTGACACACCCCTGGGCTTCTGAGGCTCCTCTCCCACTGGCCCTTCTCTCTTGCCTCTGGGTGAGATGCTGACAGTCTCTGCCGGGCTGGCAGCCTCGGGGCACAAGCTGTTCCTTCTGGGCAGAAGGAGGTGATCGTAGGCATTTCCTGCTCACACTTTTCTCTTCCGTTTCCCTTCCATCATGTGTACTGTTGGCGCCCATCACCCTCACACTGCTGTCCTAGCACCTTCCCGCTCTGACATACGTGCTCACCGGTGACACTGTAATGTCACGAGGAAGAGAGTGAGCTTGTAGTCAAGTGAGCAGCAGGTGAGTGCAGGCTGTTTTCCAAACAGAGCGTGACTCTGGGCCTGGTTATTTTCTTGGAGCCTTAGGTTCTTCATCTGTGAAATGGCCATTGAAATACCTTCCACCTGTCGGGGCTGGTGTAGTCAGTACTCAGTAAGTTGTGGGCTGTTTTGAGAACATGGTGTGGAATAGGTTGGCGTATAGGCAATACTTGGCTAACACTTGCCTCAGACTGCTCTTCCCTCTCGCATCCCAGAGGTCCCAGGGCCTCTGTCAGCGTAGGGCCTGCACACTTGGATTTTGCCTTGGGGCAGCTTGCTGTTCAGACAAGGTTGGGGGGGTTCATTTTGTCTAAACATCACCAGCACGCTAGGGAAAGGGTCTTGTTGAAAGGAGGGTGACTTCAGGGTGGTTGCCTTCTTACCCTGTGGGTAGCGTGTTGAGATTTCTCTCTCAGCAGGGTGAACCCTGTGCCCCGTCCCCCCTCTGCAGAGCGCACTTCCCAGCACCGCTGGGAGGCAGGCAGACTCTTGGGTCCAGCAGACCTACCGGCCAGGCCCAGGCTGGCCCTGCTGCCTCTCCCCACTCCCTCCCCCTGCCATACTGATCAGGTCTCCCCAGTAACCTTGACCCAGCTGGCCCAGGGCCTTCCAAACATATTCTTCCCTCTGCCAGAAACACTTTTCCTCAGTCCACATCCCACACACCCCCCCTAAAGAAAATGAAAATCTAGCCAAGTGCCATGAATCTTTCTGGCTTCAGTTTAAACCAGTTTCCTTGCAGGGTTAAGTGTGGTTGCCTGGGTGAAAAATGGCTTCAGAGCAGCCTTTCCTGCCTTACGGCCACCCCTCAGCGATCCTGTTTCTCACGGATGGTGCTTGCACTAGAACCCTGACTCTGTCTGCCTCTGGAGGCATCCAGACCAAGGTCCGAGCCTTCAGCACTTGATCTCTAGTTGGGTGAGGGGGCCTCGCCCCACTTTTGTCGCAGTCGGCCCACTTGTACTGGTGTGTTTTGGGTCTCTTCCCTGTTCCTCCTAAGCACCGCTGTCATGTCTGGCTGACTCACTTCTGCACCCTGGGCACCGAGCAGGAGGGGCTGGAAAAATGGGCCCTCTTACCTCGTACAGTCCTCCTCCACGGGGTTCCTTTCTGTCCAAAGAGGAGAGAGGGGGAATGTGACCGGATCTTCCTTGTCACACAACCAGCTCTGACTGGACTTCGCTTGGGGCCACGTGAAGGCCAGGCCATCCTCGCCTGGACAGGTAGGGCCGGTGCTGGGGGCACTGACCTTCGCCAGACTGGACGTCATCAAAGGGCTCACACTTCCCCAAGCTCTGCCATCCCTAAACCGGCAGTTATCTCACCACCATGTGCCACTCATCACGTAGGAGTAAAAAAATTGTCCTACACTGAGTGTGGAGCTCTGGATTTCTTTGTACCGTGGGGGGAGGCCCAAGTAGGGCCCTCCCATACTTTGGGGAATTGGCTCCGGGTCAGCTGTAGAGCACAGAGGTAGGGGCTCAGTTTTACCAGGCTGTTTCCTTTGGGTAAGAGATCAGAATTTTAAAGCCGAACAGTGAGTACTCTAGTAGATTGGACAGAAGAGGGTACCGATTTGAGCATTTCAGAAGTGGCCTTTCCACGGGTGGGTTTGGGTTCACTGCCCCCAGAAACAAGTGCTGAAGACAGAGTGGCCAGCTGGAAGCAGCCAGGCTTTCACCGAGTTTCCGGACACATCATTCTGTGCTAATATTTTTGTTTTGATGAAAAATTTAAAAACACCACTCAACCTTCATCACAAAGAATACAAAAATATTATTATAAAGAAACTAAATGTATTTCAGTGCCTGCTTTGTGGTGATACTCACTTCGTAAGGGGAGTTGGAACCAAAAACCCTTTAAAAGGTGACCTTCAAACATGTGCCGAACTTCCTGCAGAGGATAGACCCGTTTATGGTTCCAGTCCCCTGATTTTCATACATTTTTCAAACACATCCACTAGATGTATTTTTCAAATACATCCTCGTATTTTTATTATTAAGGCGCCCTTAGTTCTGAGGACACAGGGGCTGGCAGAACAAAATTGTCTTTAGGAAATTTAAGTCAGGGTGAGTACACGACGGCCCAGGCGTCCTAGAGGAAAACCAGGTGACGTGGTGCTCTCCATGGTCAGTTGGCGGCCCTGAGACATTTTTGGTCCAACACCATGGGACTTTCCCCTGCCATTCCTCCTCCGAACTAAGGAAGGGTTTCACAGACCCCCCCCCCCCCCAGCCCACGTCAAGGGAACCTGTGCTTAGGAATGCCGAGTCCTTGGCAGTCTCCTTGCCTTCCCGGTTGGCTTTGTTTTCCTGTAGAAAACTCAGTTTTCCATCTTAAATATAAAAATGTGGTTTCAACTTAGAATGTGTTCTAAGGACTTTAAAGATACTTTTGTTCTCCACTAAGAAAACCATTAATTCATAGATTGGGGTCTGCATGGAATAGAGGACTCCGCAGAGTTCAGGCCAGGGCGCTAGGCCAGCCAGCAGTAGCTTTTCACCCGACCCTGATCTTGGACACTCTGACACCTCAGCCCCTCTCCTTTTAGCTTCTGTGTATTTTGTCCACGTTTGATTTCTGAGAGAGAGAGAGAGAGAAAGGGAGAGAGAGGTGTGAGCTGGGGGTTGGAAGAAAGAGAATCTTAACCAGGCTCTTGACCTCACAACCCTGAGATTGTGACCTGAGCTGAAATCAAGAGCCGGATGCTTAACTGACTGAGCCCCTCCTGCGCCCCTGGGTGCAAATATGAACCTGTATAGTTGCCTTGTGTATGTTTGACAGTAACCTTCTCATTGACTCACTTCTCTACCCTTGTGAGAATCATTGCCTTAGAGCATTGATTTGAAGACAGAAACCATTTTTTTCCAGTACGAAGTAGATGCTAAGCCAATCCTGCAGCCAGATATAGACACATACGGCATGAAACAGAAGGGAAAGCAATGATTGGCCCCTCTGGCCCACCACTTCTGGGTGAAATTTGTTGTCTGAAGCACTCACACAGTAGGTCTTCAGAAATATTGGTCGGTTTGTACTCTGAGCAACGCATGAAAGAGACTGGTTTCAGCCAACTGCCTTTGTTTGGGGTGGCTATTTGGTGACTGGGATTTACTGACTAGTGGTCACCCCTTCCCCCCAAGCCCCATGGCTGTGCTCACACGGGCCTGTTCTAGGCACATTGTTTCAAATCTGTCTCCCCATCTTGTCCCAAGGAATGTTTTGATGTGAGATTTGAATCTCCCTGTCGCTTCATGTGTGCGCTGGGCTCTTTTGAGCTTGAGGGGGTACCTCTCTCCCAGTCAAGATTTGGAATTTCTTCACAGTTTCTCTCTTTCCCCCAGACCTTTTGTTCCCCTGGAAGAGTAGTTAAAGCCCAAGTTCTTGGGTCCCTCCCCTGGAGATCTTGATTCATTACATCTGGGTTGGCGGTTGGGGTGGAGAACTGGTATCCTGAGCAGCTCCAGGTCATGCCGATGCTGCTGTTCATGACCTAGACCCTTCCCTCCCCTTCACTCTCAGTGGGAGAAAGGATTGAGACACTGGTCAGAGAATTAATCCACAGGATTACAAAGTGAAATCGAATTTAAGTCTCTTAGATTTTTGATACACTTTGTGTATGTGATCACAGTATTTCTTACCGTGGTTGGTGGTCGAGAGAGGCCAGAAAGCCGCCAGTCACCTCCCCCTTGGAAACAGCCCACCTGCTGGCACTGCGTCCGTGCATGATCCTTTCTTGCAGACCCAGAGCAGAAAGCTCCGCCGGAGTCCTGCTGGCTTTGGGGAAGGACGGGATTCGTGGTCTTGATTGCCCCTACAGGGCCCCTCACCTGCAGCAGCTCCTCACTGTCCTAGTGAGGAGGACGTTCAGTGACCTCATGTCCTATTGAGAAAACCCTCTGTGCCACACTCCCCAAGGGGAAGGATCTTCAGCGTTTCAAGTTAGTTGTCATGGAAGTAAATTTCATGAATGATATTTAGCCTTAGTGTCTTCTGATTGTTTCTGTTCTGTTTCATGTTTTCATCCACAGAATTGGTTTGGGGGCCTGCTAATGTGTCGTGACTTGGAATAGATGTGAGCAGGAGAAATAGGCCACACATCTCCCATTCGTGCAGCCATTACCCTTTCTGCTGGGGCTCACTCCATGCCCTCTCTCCCAGATGCCTGTCTTACCCAAGGCGACCCCATCTCTTCACATGTTTCATGGTCCTGTCCCATAATGTCTGCTCGGCTTACGGCATTAGGGCTTTCTTCGTAAACTTCTCCTGTGTCTTTCTGGAAGTAAACCCTTTATTTCTTCAGCATTTGACTTGCTCTGCTATGTATTGGAGCTTCGGGTGTATGGCTTTACTTCTCTGTTAGCTTATAACTGGGTGAGGGCAGGGCCTGCATTCCCGTCCAGCCACGGACTGGACCAGATCTTCTGTGGCACAAAATATCCAGCTTGTGGCTG
This sequence comes from Spilogale gracilis, assembly GCA_004023965.1. Classification (NCBI taxonomy): domain Eukaryota; kingdom Metazoa; phylum Chordata; class Mammalia; order Carnivora; family Mephitidae; genus Spilogale; species Spilogale gracilis. The sequence goes on along the minus strand of PITA01005575.1, from coordinate 89,861 downwards.
GGGGCATGGAGCTCAGCCAAGCTGTGCTCCATTGTGTCAGTGGCCGCAGGGCCCAAATTCAGTTTCTAACCTTGTTTCACTGGGCAAGTGTATTGTGACTCCAAGCAACTGGCTTGGAGAAGACAAGTCTCTGCCTCCTTCATTCTCCCCTGTGTGGCCTGTTCTTCCTCCCTGGCGCGCTGAGGCAGAGGCCGCCTCCTGTGGAAAGATTTGGTCCTTTACAAAGAACTTCAATTCTAGGCGATGGAAAGGATACAGCTGCTTAGACAGAACAAGGGAAAATGAGGTTCCTTCTCAAAAAATGCACCTAGTGCTTTGAGGATTCTAGAATGAAGCAACTGGATTTTTCATAAAGGCACTCTTTGGGGTGGGGTGGGTTTGGGGCGGTTCTGAACAAGAGAGAGACTTTGGAGAGAGTTAAAGGAGAGTTAAAGAGACTTGGCTGAGTCTAAGACCCAGGAAGGGAGATGGCCAGCCACCGAAGAACTGCCTTTTTTTAAAGATTTTATTTATTTATTTGACAGAGAGAAACACAGCCAGAGAGGGAACACAAGCAGGGGGAGTGAGAGAGGGAGAAGCAGGCTTCCCGCCGAGCAGGGAGCCTGATGTGGGGCTCGATCCCGGATCTCCGGGATCATGACCTGAGCCGAAGGCAGTCGCCCAACCAACTGAACCACCCAGGCGCCCCAGAACTGTCTTTTAAAAGCACATATTGTGATGCCATTTTGCTATTAGTCACAGACGATAAAGGTATACATTCATGAGAACTGGGAGGCCTTTTTGACTTTGGAAAGTCCCTCTCTGATGCTTCCTAGCTAACTGGCAACTCCAGCCATCGCTCAAATACATATTCGTCTGCAACCCAATGCTTTTGGAATTGTTTAAAAAGAACGTCTGGGTTCCATGTACAATCCTACCTGCCAAGGTGAGAAAACTGCTGCGATCACTTCGGCCTCTTCCCGTAGGCGGAGAACCTGCCCAAGATCTCACCGGCAGGAGTTTTTTCAGCCCGGGAGCCGGCACAGCAAGGACGGCTTTGATGTGCTGCTGCCTGAGTGAGCCGTCTTGGTTTTGGACTTTTCCAGGAGGCTGTGATTCACTTTTATAAGCAGTACTGGCCTGAAAGTCTTGTCTTCTGCTCTTGTGGTGACTTGCTTACCTGGGCATCAAAGTTGTGAACACATCTAATAAAGAGCATATTTGCTAGGCTTTCATTCTAAAAGGAGGAAGAGGGGACCCACCCTGAGGTGTGCAGTCGGAGGCTGGGGGTGGGCGCCGGGCGGCGGTGCACACAGCCAGGCTCAGAGCCCAGCACCTCGTAGGTGCTGGTGTGTTACAAGTGGAGCACTGACCCGGATATGATAGGCTGTTCGTTCAGGTGACAGAAGCGTGTGTGAGTCCTCCTTCCCCCGAACCTGTATTCGGCTTTATTTGAGCCGACTTTAGGGTAGTCACTTGTCCCTCCCACATGAGAAGACCGTAGCTGGTGTGTAAGCTACACAGGGCTCAAATCCAGAGTCGCTCACTTCTCAGCCTCAGTTTCCCTACTGTGGAGGGTGACTGTGAGAATTAAATGAGGAGGGCTCATGAGGTGCCCAGGGTGGCGCTAGACACTCCCAGTCCCAGCTATTGCTGTGCGGTTACTCGGTACCCAAGGCCTTCTGCGCGCAGAAGGGGATGAATTGGTTTGGATGTCAAGCTCTAAGCCCGTGAAATTCAGGCTCTGACTAAACCAGCGTGTCTTCTGAGTTTAGCCCCAGAATTTAAGGGCCCTCAGAGTCTCTGGTGGGCGGTGAGACTGCCTGTGGCTACAGGTGGTGTCACCAGGACTGGGGTGGGCTGTCTTTTCCTCCTGGCCCCCGCAGGGGTTTACTTATGACTCTGAAGTTGTGTCATGGGGAGGAGAAATGTCTGGGAGGTTGGTTGATACTTTTTCAGCGATTGCTGGGGAAGGAGCCCTGGACTGGCCTGGTTCCGGATGCCTGGGTCCCAGGCTGTGGACTCATCCAGTCCTGGGGCCTCCGCTTCCTCTGTAGGTGAACTCAGGATCCTTCCAGGTGCTCACACCGCATGGACACTGAGAGCCCCACCACCCACTTGGTACCTCCCCGGGGGTGCCACCTTGGCCATGACTGTGGCGGGATAGGGTTGATCGGCACTTGCTTCTGAATGTGTAGAGCAGAGTGGGATTGGCTTTTTCCCCCCGTGTATGTCTGGACCATCTTACATAGTGAATATTTCTGCCAGAACAGGCCCCCTGGCCCCAAACATATTTGAGAGACAGGAACAGAGGGTCAGGGTCCAGGAAGAAACACTCATCGAAGAATAGCTGAGAAGACCCTTTGCTCATTTTGTTCCAGAGAAAAATTCGCTGCCGCTGGTTGGGGAAGACTAAAGCCTACCTCTCCTTCACCCCCACCCCTTACTGCCCTCTGCCTACGTGCCTAGGAAGCCAGAAGTTTGCCTTTGGAGATGTGGTCATTTTCAGATCCCTCTGCGGTCCTCAGAGACTTCTGTAGCCCTTTCCCAGCCAGCACCTGTTTGCTGACTCTGATGCTTTTTGTGGGTCCCTGTGTGAAATGAAGCCTGGAGCTGTTCTTGTAAGCCCAGCCCTTCCTCCTGCCCTGAGGAGCAGGCTGGGTTTTCTTTCAAGGGCGCTGGGCCACAGAGCCCTTCCATGGGCACCAGGCACCATCATCCTCCCGGACAGGGCCATGAGCAGCTGAAAAGCCCCTGCCTTTGCTGGTCAGGTCTCCGTCGTGGGACCCCTCACTCCGTGTCCTGACAGAGGACTTTTCCCAGCTCTCCCCCACGGGATTAGGAGGAGCTCCCTGGAGAGAGGAGCTGTGTCTTGCTGTTTCTGGACCCTAGTGCTTTGCAAATGTCGGGTGTGTAAAGATACAGGGAATGAATGAATGAGGGAGTGAATAGGGATGCCCTGCGGGGCCTTCTCTGTGTGTCGGAAGCGCTGTTTCCCCGGGTGACCCTTGTCCTTTCACTGTCCTCCTTCTCTGACCAGGGAGTGCCTTGTGCAGCACCCCAGGGGCTGCTGGGGCTTGTGGCTCTCCTCTCCTTCCCCTGCTGCCCGGGAAATAAATAACGTACTCGCTGATAAAGGAAAATGGTTCTCCTTTGGAGGTCCAGAAGGTAGCCTGACAAATAATGGGTTCTTGGGGTCCCTGAGCAGGGCCAAGTGCTGCCGAGGCCGGCAGAGCCCCCGGGCGCCACAGCCTCCACTGTTGCAGGGCGCCTGCCTGTGCCCCATCACCGTGGCCGGCCCTAAATAAACAGGCCTTCCTGCCCCGACTTGGGCTGCTTTGCTGGTGACATGATGCTAAAAAGTATGCTCTGAGGCCCTTGAGGAGCATTGTTTGAATTCTAAACTGGCACCAGTCCCAACATGCAAGTTCCTCTGAGGAACAGAGGGACAGGGGCGGCTCCAAACAGCTCCACCTTGGGGACAGAGGTCAGGGCTGGCTCCGCATCCTGCTGTAGCCAGAATCCTGAGCCACGTGGTGCTTTGGCCCTGCTCGCTTTCTGCCCTGTGCAGTGGTATGCTTACCCAGGATCAACCGTTACAACCCCCTCCCCCTACCATCTCACCCCTCTCCCCCCATGTCTCCCATCTGTAGAAATAAAACTCTGGACAGAGTGACGAATTCACATCTCAGGATGTCTATGAAGTCTGTGGCTTTAAGAATCTATCTGTAGGCCATTTCCAGAGGTGATGAAAAAAAAATACTTCCCTGGGAGGAGGCCTCCCAGGGCAGGCTGACCTTGAACGCTCAGGGCACAATCAGCACTCCAGTTGCCTGGTCTGTGCCGTGTGTGTATATGTGTGTGTGTGTGCGCGCACGTGACACATGGGTTGGGGCTGGTGCTGGGGTCCTATGACTTACTTTCCTCATGTGTCTGAGGGTAATGAAAACACTTTCCTTCCAGTGTTAGCGTGAGGGTAGGGGTAACCTAGGGCTCCCTACACAGTGCCCGACTTGTAATGGGGTGTTTAAAACAAGAGTGGCTGATTTAGCCATTGATTAGGCTCCAGGAGAGAAGCAGCTCTCAAGCCTGGAGGCTCCCCTTTCATCTCCTCTTGGAATATCTGTCCAATACTTGATGAATGTTTGATAAAAGGAATAAATCTTGGGGAGAACTCTTCGTGTGGATTTATTCAGAGCCCTCCCAACAGTGTGTGCGAGGTGCTGTGGACCCCTGACGGGGTTTGCTTCTTTCTCTGAGTGAGAAGAGATGCCACGGGAGGGATTTAAGCAGAGGGGCCATATTACAGGCCTTAACCTTTTACAAGCATCACTCTGGTTACTGGGTTGAAAAGACTCCAGAAAGGCGAAGAGCGGGGAACTGTTGGGCGGGTGTGGTAGTGATTTCGGCACGAAGTGGCCGATGTTTGTGTCAGGGCGTGGCTGTCGTGGTGACATTCTGGATAGACGGTTACAGTGGGACGTGGGCACGGAACTAGCTGAAGGATTGGAAGGTGTATGTGAGCAAAAGAACAGTCAGAAATTTTGACCTGAGCCACTGGCAGGGTAAAGTTCCTGTTTTACCAAGATGCAGTGGCAGCAGCTTCGGGAGGGGGTATCTTGAACAGTTCTGTGCTTGTGCTGCCTGACGTCGGCAGCCAGGACCGCGACCGGGAGCTCGTGTGTATGGAGACCACTCCGCAGTCCCGCAGGGCGGACCTCACCTCTTGTCTGTCTGCATAGGTCTCTGGGGTTCTCATCTGGTCTGTTTCTTGACCTCCTGTGTCATCTCTGTGCTACGAGAGTGCTCACCTCCGTCTGCCTCCTCAACTCAGACTCATCGGGCCAGCTGCCAAAATCGGGTTCCCTGGAGAACTGCAGAGGAGGGCTCCTCTGTCCCGAGACAGGACCTGGCACAGTTGAGATGCTCCAGTATTTGTTGGGCATGAATACTGTCTACTTCTTAGACTAACCTCATGAATAGGTACTATTATTATTATACAAAAATACATTGATTCAGTAGAGTTGTGAAGAATAAATTATTTAATAATATCTGTAAGGAGCTTAGAACAGTGCCTGATACAGTGTAAGAACTATGTCTTCATTAAATAAATACATTTTTAAAAAACAAAGAAGAAATTATAGGACACAGACGTATTTACATCAAGTTCTTTAAATTTTTCATACAAAGGAAAGGAAATTAGAAAACACTTATTTGCTGGTGATTTAAGATCATAAAAATATATAGGTTCTTTTATTATTTTTACAACGGTGAAACAAAAACTTCTTAAGATATCCACAGATTCTTCCTGAGATATGCAACGGCGAGTTCTTTGGGAAGACACTCATTCTGGGCTGTTCATGGTTAAACACATTTGTTTGTTTCAGTGGCTAGGATTTCCTTGAATTGTAATTGATCTGTCAATCTGACCCATGTAAAATTCAAGTGGACTCTTTTAAAAGAACTTTAGACCCTTATGTCTACTTTACTCCAGCTTTTTATTGATGTATACCATGAGTCAGAACCGTACCTCTGGCTTTAAATATGCAGCTTGGGGAATTTTCACAAACTGAACACAAGAGTGTAAGCTCCAATCAAGAAATAGACTGGGGCTTTTGGTTTCAGCTCAGGTCACGATCTCAGGGTTGTTAGATCAAGCTCCAGGTCGGGCTCCATGCTCAACGTGGAGTCTGCATGAGATTCTCTCTCTCTCCCCCTGCCCTTCCCCATGCATATGCACCTGCTCGCTCTCTCTAAAATCTTTAAAAAACAAAAAAAGAAATAGGCCATAGCTCCCGCCTGTCCCCTGCAGCTTACTCCCCCCCACCCCAAGCATACCTGCTGTCTTCACTCCTAAAATCTTAGATGAAATTTGCTTCTTTTTGTATTTGTATAAGTGGAATCACACCAAAATGTACTTTTTTGTGTGTGCCTTCCTCCTATGTTTGTAAGCTGCATCTGTATTTTTGTGTGTAGGTGTAGGTTATGGGTTCTTACTGCTGCGTAGTGTTCCACACGTGCAGCTGGCTCAGCGTCAGCGGGCATTTGGGTAGTGCTGCTCTGAATATTCTGGCACCTGTCTTCTTGTGATTTCACAAGGGTACACACCTGGGAGTGGGAGGATGGGCCCCCAGGGGAATGTGTGTCAGCTGTCGTCCTGATTCTCCCTCTCCATGGTGGCGGGTGAACACTGCTCAGTTCCTATTTTCTCTTTGTATCCAAGTGTGTGTATGTAATTGTATCACTTTGTGGTTCTAATTGTTTTTGGTGACTGTTGGAGTTGAGCCCCTTGTCATCTGTCGGCCATTTGGATATCATCTTTTGTGAAGTGTCTGTTCAATTCTGAGTCTGTTTTTAATCATTGCCAGTTCTGTAAAGAGAACCAACATCGTGGCTCCATCAGATTGGAGGCCAGATCCACGGTGAAACTTGGTTTCTTCTGTAGGAGGCCTCGCCTCACTCCTACTTCCCACCCTTCTGCCTCCACCCTGAGCCTCTGTCTCTGGCTGTCCCTGCTGGTCTGCTTCCAGCTCAGGCATCTGGATAGTGTCTTACCTTTGACCTAACAATTCCATTTCTAGGGGCCTGTCTCACTATTACAGGTGCCTAGAAAAGTAAACATGAGAGTGTTCATCAATTCTATCATTGTCCCAAGAGCAAAAGTTAAAGACCATCAGCCAGGAGACTGGTTAAATAGGTTTCAGCAGAACATTATTCAACCATTAGCTGTGCTCGTGGGGAAAAAAAATGCCCACAACATAATGTTAAGTTGAAAAATATTTCAGCTCTGCCATATGGAGAGTTATGAGGGATTTTTCACTTTCTATGTTATGTATTTTTGCAGGGCTTGGATTTGTGTAACAAGGTTGCTTTACTTTTGTTGCTGGGGGGAAACATGATATACTTACACTTCTAGCAGCGGCCAGAGCAGCTCAGAGCTACCGGAAGATTGCCTGGAAGCTTGAGTGATACAAACAGACTTTCATGTCAGAAAGGGGGGCTTAGGTGTTACAAGACTCCAAATAGTATTTTCCCTCTGTTTTAACATGAATAGTCCTATATTAAGTAAGACAGAAGATCTTTTAATATGGAAATTGTTGGAAAAAATGAAACATCAGGTTGCTTTCCGTTTTACTAGGCTGTGGTTATTTTTAGCCACGTGTTGGCAGAGGCCTGGCGATGAGATCAGATAACAGTAATGGCCTCCATTTATTGAACATTTGCTATAGATCATGTCCTTGGCTAAATGCTTGACACAGAGGATCCTGTTTAATCCTGAGGTTATGCTTTTCTGTAGGTGAGGAACCTGCAGCTCAGAGATGTACAGAGTTGGCCCGTGTCTGCGGCTGAGCTTGGGTTCGAACAGAGACCCCAGAGCCGGACCGCAGAGCCCCAATGCTGCCTTCCAGGCCTGCAGCCCACTCCGCTGGAACTCTTGGCTTTAGCTTTACTGTAGTCTGTAACATTTTAAGTAAGTAACAATCTGAAATGGTAGCTTTAAAAAAGTTCTTCCTGGAGTGCCCAGCAGGCTCAGTCCGCAGAGCTTGTGACTCTTGATCTCCGGATTGTGAGTTCGAGCCCTACGATGCCTTAAAAAAAAAAAAAAAAAAACTTTAAAAAGTTCTTCCTAATGTCGTCGAGCCACTTCTCCACTACTACAGTTGTTCTTTTTACACATTTGTAAAATGGGGGAGTGTGGATTGGGGTAGGTAGCTTGAGATGGAATTTGTGTAAGTGAACAAATGGAGGTCCTTCCCAATTGTGCCACAGTTCTGTAACCCAGTGCACTGTAGGTAACGAGAAAGGGACAGCCATGCTGTTTCTCAAGATCGGCTGCAGTAGTTTTGGAACTGCCTCAGAGGGTTATCCACCATGACCCTGACGTTGTGTTCCCTTGTGTGGCTGATATTTAGAGACTGCCTTACTCAGAGCGAAATTAAGCCCTGACAGAAACCACTGCTAAGTTGGGGTCCCAGCTGCTGCTACAAGTGACCTTGAAAGGCCAGTTGATACAGACATTTGTCAGCACAGGGCAGAGACTGTCTGTTAGGCTTCACTGGGGGGGCAAGGTAAAAAATCCAAGAATGAAGTATTGGTCCCTGGCAGGCTGCTCAGGAAAGAATTAGTATGACTTTTGGGGTTTGAGGGTTTTGTTGAGATTTGATTCTGTGAGCAGTCTACATGCCTCTGTTCCAGCCTGCCCTCCCCCTGACATTCGTCTGACGGCTGGGTCTGGCGTCCTGCGGTGGCTGCCCAAGAAGGTGCCTGCTCTTAGTAACACCATGGCCATTTATACAGAAATGGGGAGGCTGTGTAAGCCACCCTTCCTCTGGAAGAAATGACTAGCAGATTAGTCATTGGGAGTTCCTGACCTGTGCTGTAAATGCCACACCGAGCAGTGGTCTGAGGCTTTGTCTTCTTAAGTTCTGTCAATGACCTTGAAACTGCTCTCACAGATTTGATAAATTACAATAAAATGGCAGCTTATGGCATTTCCTTCTTACGCGAAGGAGGGTTTTTGTTTCCTTTGGGGAGGTATGGCCATAAAGAAAGTGGACGGATCTGGCAATCCCAGGGGGGATATGGGGCAACAGGGACCTTCACAGTGGGATTGCCAAGTGGCACAGCCATTTTGGAAAATCATTTGGCAAAATCCATTCTCTATAGTTAAGCAGTCTATTCACAGAAAGCTCTTGCATGCATTCCGGAGACGTGTATGAGAATGTTCATAGCAGTGTTGTTTATAGAATCTGGAAACAGCCCAGTGTCCACAGAAAATGAAAGCACTAACATATACTTCAGTGTGGTTAAATGTCAGACCTACCACTGAGTGAAAAAGCAAGAACATGAGAATTTTTACAATGTATTAACATTTATGTAAAGTTCACAAAGCTGTACATTGAACTATACTTATAAACTGTCAAAAAAAAAGTAAGGGCTGATAAGCACAAAAACCATAATCATGGGGAGGGGGGTGCCTGGGTGGCTCAGTTCGTTGAGCGACCAGCTCTCGGTTTTGGCTCAGGTCGTGGGATTGAGCCCCAGGCTGGGCTCCCCATTTATGGTGGAGTGTGCTTGGGACTCTCTCTCAAGTGAATAAATTAATCTTAAAACAAAACAAAACAAAACAAAACAAAAAACCAGAGTTACAGTTACCTGTTTTGGGGAAGAGAGGTATGATCACAAAAGGGCATGTGGGTGGCATCAGTGGACTTGAAAACTTTCTGCTTCTAGAGCTATGTCATCTGGTACGGCAACCACCAGCCACATTTCAAGTACTCAGGAGACACAAGGGCTCTCATGTGGGACAGTACGGATATAGAACATTTCCATCATTGCCAAAAGTTCTGTTTGATAGGCTAGCTTGGGGGATGTATGCGTTTAATTCTGAGTCGTGTGTGTGATTGGAATTTTTCAAAATTTTGTTTTAATTTCAGTTCAAGAAGATCTCTAAAAACACATGTATACAAAATCAGAAGAGTAACTTTCTAAGTGAAAGTCAGGGACTAATAAGAGAGTGGTTTGGTTGATAAACCTATCTGAGACTCCAGTAGTGGGGGGCGATCTCTTTGGCATTGGCGTCTCCTCCAGATGATTGATACACTTGAGGGACTCAAGAAGAGGGGCCGGAAGTGTGCGTGTGCACATGTGCGTGTCTGGTGCCATGGGCAAGATCACCCCGCCAGAGACACCACCAGTTGGCTTCCTTCCGCCCTGCTAGCACTGGTCTTTATAGCACTCTATCAGCACTCAAATGCATAGTTTGAGTGACCTTGTGGGTCACCCGAAATCTATGTTGTCCACCCATTGTTCCAAGGAAAAGATGATAAGCAGCCTCTAAGTCAAAATCTGTCCTAGTTAGTCTTGTCTTCTATTTCCAGAGTTGAGGGGGTTCATTACAAGAACCTGCTTTCTCCACTTGATACAACACCTTGTGTGCTAAAGGTAGCTGTTCTAAACTATTAAATATTCCCAGGAGAGACATTTATTGGTAGATGCAGTTCTTTCTTTAAAAGTGAGAGGGATTCCCAGTTGTGCCCCAAGACAGACTAGAATTTCAGGCCGAGGTAGAGAGAGCACTGTAATATACTTCTTGCCTTTAGTTTGCTCTCAAGCAGAGGTGCCCCTAGTTTGCCCTTGGGTTATGATTAGGGCTGGCTCTGTGAGTGCAGGAACCTGAGATGTTCTTTGGGGGGCCCACCGTGCCTTGCTTGCATACCCAAGTTCTGCCCTGGCTGTGATGGCAGGACGTGAATCTGGTGAATCTGGCCTGTCCGTACAGCAGCTCAGAGTTGCAGACAGGCAAAAGCGGAAGCCGGCTCACCCAGCCCAGGTCTCTGGAGGTCTTGACCACCAGAAGAACCATGCATCCGGCCTAGACTTCCCCATTTGTGTCTGCTTTTCTAGCCCCGCTTTCAGTCTTAGTTGCACGGGTGGAAGTCCCGTGGATTAGCACATTACTCTACCATCCCATCTGGCTCGGGAACCTGCCTGATCAGTGCTGTGACTGTAGGGACACTGAGGCAGGCAGCAGTATGGGCAAGGTAGAGGAGATGTGCAGCCACAGAGGCAAACAGCTTGAGACTTCTGGTCTACGCTAGAGGAAGTGGAGGGGGTGGCCCTTGTAAGGCCCTCAGTTACTCAGGTCATAAGTTAAAGCAGTGCTGCGGGATAGCCTGATTCAGGTCTGTAAGCAGATGGGAGATGAGAATTCAGAGCTGGGTCAACCTTGCTAGCGATCCAACTTGTCCAGGTTGGTTAGCTCCCAGTACGGAGGCACCACATGCCCAGCACCTGGAAAAGAACCTCACCGCCTTATCTGCAGGCAGTGCCTCATTCTACATCACCTTGACCATCTCAGAGATAACATCATCAGCTGTGTTTTCCGGACAAAGAAACCTAAGACTTGGAAGGTGATTTTGAGGTATTTTAACCCAGACAGTCTGACTACAGAGCTCACCCTTTTTTTTTTTAAAGATTTTATTTATTTGACAGAGAAACAGAGCCAGAGAGGGAACACAAGCAGGGGGAGCGAGAGAGGGAGAAGCAGGCTTCCCGCCGAGCAGGGAGCCCGATGTGGGACTCGATCCCGGGTCTCTGGGATCATGACCTGAGCCGAAGGCAGTCGCTTAACCAACTGAGCCACCCAGGCACCCCCAGAGCTCACCCTTTTAACCACCATAAGTGTGATAAATTAGACCGGTCACATCATTTTGAGGTATTGAGAAGGAAGTTGTAAACTGTATAGGGGACCCACCCTGCTTGGGAGGGGAAGAAGAGGCAAGGTAGAGGAAGATGGAGAAACCACGCCATGCCAGTTTACCTGAATTCCAGGGATGACTGTGGCATATAGGGGCAGGCGCTGAGAGCCCCTCGTTACACTGTGCTGAGCGGTTCCGTGTGAGGAGCGGGGCACACCAGCTTCCTGTGGATCTCTGCACACCTCTGGGGTCCAAGAAGGGCTTCCTGCCAGCAGACAGACAGCTGCAAAACCATGTTGGGTTTGAGTGCATGTGAACGAAGGTCAGGCTCTGGCTTTTCTCTTTGGTCCAGAGTGCAGTGGGCTTCTAGATAGTTGGCAAAGAGCAGAGAGTTTCCCTGAGCCTGCTTGCCGCCTGGAAAGTCTGTGTGTCCCTGAAGCCACAGGCAGTAGTAATGGACACGGTGACAGGCCTGTGGCACAAGGTGCTATGCCATTGATCTGAAAGGGAATTTTAGTAGTAAACAGCTACTAAAAATTGAAAGAGGGGTGCCTTGGGACGCCTGGGTGACTCAGTCGGTTAAACATCTGCCTTCGGCTCTGGTCATGATCCCAGGGTCCTGGGATCAAGTCCCACATGGGGTTCTCTGCTCAGTGGGGAGCCTGCTTTTCTCTCTCCCTCTGCTTGCTTCTCTCCCTGCTTGTGTGCTTGCTCAGTCTCTCTCTCTCTCTCTCTCTCTCTCTCTCTGACAAATAAAATCTTTTTAAAAAGGGGGGTGCCGTGTAATTTTAAAATTACAAAGCATTTATTTTTCTGTTGCATAGGATCATGTTCTGTGCCCTAATTTTTAACCACTTTCTAATATCTTCTATGAATTTCAGGTAGTATCAAAAGAAGCAGTCTGCTTTATGGGATATTTCCTGATTGGTTGGTTGAATATTTACTGTTGAGTGAATGTTTACTGAGCATTTCCTCTGGGCCGGGTACCGTGTTAGCCCTGGGGATGCAGGCCTGAACGGGACAGATGTGGGTGAGTTTGCATTCTTGTGAGGAGACAAGCACATAAATAAATCACTTAATAAGACAGTTTCAGACACTGGACAGCACTGAGGTAAATGGTGAGATGCAGGAAGTCCTCAGTGAGTTTTTGCTTTTCATAAAAACAGCTTCACTGAAATCTAATTTACAATATACAGTTGACTTATTTAAAGTGTAGAATTCAATGTGTGTGTGTAGGTAGTAATTTACTGAGTTTTGGTGCAACCATCACCAGATTCTAAATTAGAACATTTATGTCCCACCAAAGAAGCCTCATACTTATTAGCAACCCCTCTCCTTCCCTCTCCCATTCCCTCATTCTTAGCCACTAATCGGCTTTCCGTCCCTATTAATTTGCCTATTCTGGACATTTCAAATAAATGGAAGATACAGTAAGTAGTCTTTTGTGACTGGTTTCTTTCACTTAGCATAATTTTTTTCAAATTCATCCATGTTGTAGAAGGTATCAGGATTTCATTTCTTTTTATTGTCAGGCAATATTCTGTCGTAGGGGTATGCCACATTTTATTTATTTGTTCGGGGACATCTGAGCTGTGAACTTTTGTGTACAGATCATATGGATGTGTATTTTCATTTCCCTTGGGTGTGTGCCTAGGAATAGAGTTGCTGGGCTGTCCACTAGCTGTGTTTGATCTTGTGAGGAGCTGTGAATGATTTCCACCGCCGCTGCCCCGTTTTACATTTCCAGCAGCAGTGTAGTGTAGGAGGGTTCCAGTGCCCCGGCCAACACACGATTGGTTATTACGTGTCTTTCTTATTATACATAGCGGGTTTGAAGTAGTAACTTACGTTGGTTTGGGCATTTCCCTAATGACTAATGATGTTGAACATCTTTTCATATGTTTATTGCTCATTTGTGTATCTTATTTGGAGAAATGCATTTTGAAGTCCCTTGGTCATTTTTAATTGGATTATTTATCTTTTGTTGTTGAATTATAAGTGTTGTTTATGTTTTCTGTATGCAGATCCTTCTCAGGTGTATGACTTGCAAATATCTTCTCCCATTCTGTAGTTTGTCTTTTCATTTTCTTGTGGTATCGTTTGCAGCACATTTAAATTAGTATATAATACCATGTTAGTTTCAGTTGCACAACATAATGATTTGATATTTGTGGGTGTTGCAAAGTAGTGACCACGGTGGGTCTAGTTTAAAGTTTTACCTTTCAACGAAGTCCAGTTCATCTGATTCTTCTTTTGTCACTTGTGCTTTTGGCATTCTAAGAAACCATTACCAAATCCAAGGTCACAAAAATTTTAATTCTATGTTTTGTTCTAAAAGTTTATAGTTTTAACACTTACATTCAGATCTTTGATCCCTTTTGAATTGATTTTTGTATACGGTGTGAGGTAAGAGCTCAGATTCATTCTCATTCTTTTGTATGTGAAATATTCAGTCATGCCAGCACCATTTGTTGAAAAGAACATTCATTCCTCCATTGAATAGCCGGACATCCGTGTTAAGAATTATCTCCAGTTACTTAAAAATGTGTAGGAGATCTGGGATGCCTGGGTAGCTCAGTCGTTAAGTGTCTGCCTTTGACTCAGGTCATGATCCCAGAGTCCCAGGATCGAGCCCCACATTGGGCTCCCTGCTTGGCGGGAGGCCTGCTCCTTCCTCTCTCACTCCCCCTGCTGTGTTCCCTCTCTAGCTGTGTTCTCTCTGTCAAATAAATAAATAAAATCTTTAAAAAAAAAAAAAAAAAAAAGAATTGATTGGCCATAGACACATGACCAATTTATTCTGAACTCTCAGTTCCATTCCATTATTCTCTATGCCTATCCTCATGCCAGTACCATGCTGTCTTGATTACTATTGTCTCAAAGTCGGGAAGTATAAGTCTTCTAATTTTATTCTTCTTTTTCCACATTGTTTTGGCTATTCTGTGTCTTTTATATTTCCATGTTTATTTAGGATTAGATTATCAACACAGCCCGAGAGGGAACACAAGCTGAGGGAGTGAGAGAGGGAGAAGCAGGCTTCCCGCCAAGCAGGGAGCCTGATGCAGGGCTCGAACCTGGGACTCCGGGATCTTGACCTGAGCCGAAGGCAGACGCTTAATGACTGAGCCACCCAGGCACCCCTAGTGTATGTCTTGCACTTCTTGTGTTAAATTTATGCTGAAGTATTTTATTCTTTTGGGTCATATTGTCATTGGAAGCTTTTTGTTTGTTTTTATTGAAGTATAGACAATATACAATGTTATACTCATTTCAGATGTACAACATAGTGATTCAGCATCTCTCCCTGTTCTGTGCTCACCACAGGTGTAGGTGCTGTTTCAGGATCCTTGACTCTATTCGCTATGCTACACTTTTAAATCCAATGATTTATTCATTCCATAACTGGAAACCTTTGTCTCCCACTCCCTTTCCCCCATTTTGTCCACCTTCCCAATCCCTTCCCTCTGGCAACCATCATCAGTTTCCTTAGTGTAAATGGAAATTTCTTTTCTTTTTAAAGATCTTAATTAATTAGTTTATTTTTAAAAGATCTTTGAGAGAGGGTTTAAAGATTTTATTTATTTGAGAGAGAGAGAGCGTGAGAGAGAGAGCGCGCGCACACAAGCAGGGGGAGCAGCAGAGGCAGAGGGAGAAGCAGGCAGGTTCCCCATCGAGCAGGGAGCCTGATGCAGTCTCCATCCCAGAACTCTGGGATCATGACCTGAGCCCAAGGCAGATGCTTAACTGACTGAGACACCAGGCACCCCAAGATATTAATTCTTTATTTTAGAGAGAGAGGGAGAAAGAGAATCCCATGCAGATTCCACACTGGGCGGGTAGCTCTACACGGGGCTCTCTCTCATAACCCTAATAAGATCATGACCTGAGCTAAAATCAAGAGTTGAATGCTTAACCAACTGAGCCACCCAGGCTCCCCTAAGTGGAAGCTTGTTAAAAGTTCATTTTGGAATGTTCATTTCTACTGTATAGAAATCCAACAGACTTTTCTTTTCTTTTTTTTTTTTAGATTTTATTTATTTGACAGAGAGAAACACAGCCAGAGAGGGAACACAAGCAGGGGGAGTGAGAGAGGGAGAAGGAGGCTTCCTGCCAAGCAGGGAGCCTGATGTGGGACTCGATCCCAGGTCTCCAGAATCATGACCTGAGCCGAAGGCAGTCGCTTAACCAACTGAGCCACCCAGGCGCCCCCCCTTTTTTTTTAAGATTTTTTATTTATTTGACAGAGAGAAACACAGGCAGAGAGGGAACACAAGCAGGAGGAGTGAGAGAGGGAGAAGCAGGCCTCCCGCCGAGCAAGGAGCCCAATGTGGGACTCGATTCTGGGTCTCCGGGATCATGACCTGAGCCAAAGGCAGTCGCTTAACCAACTGAGCCACCCAGGCGCCCCCCAACAGACTTTTCTATATTAATCTTGTATCCTGTGACTTTATTGAATTGGTTTATTAGTGCCAATAGTTTTTTAGTGAATTGCTTGGGATTTTCCAATATCCAGGGTCATCTACAAATAGAGTTTTATGTCTTCCTTCCCAAGCTGGGCAACTTTTGTTAGGGTACTGGAGTACAATATTGAATAAAAGTGGTAAGAATGGACACCCTGGGCTTATTCCTGATCTTGGAGAGAAACCATCCAGTCCCTCAGTATGTTTCAGAGGGTTTTGAACACCTTAGTCCTTTTTCAGTCTCCAGTGCCAACTCTGAGGCCTTGCCCACGATGCTTGCTGCTGTTCCCTAACCCAGCTAAAACGAGGAGGTTGATTCAAAAGGGCCTTTCTTTCCAGTTCATACACCCTATACTTCATGATTCTGCTTTGGTGTTCTTGCTTCTTAGCCAGTTCCCTTAGACTTTGGTTAGCTCGTCATACAGACTCTAAAGAGGACACTGGAAATATTTGCATATTATTTTTCCATAGCCATTTTGACTGCCTTTGACTTCCACAACCTAATTCAGATGGAAATTGCAGAAATTAAAATACATAAGCAGAAGTGTCTCAATAGATCTGTCTTTCCTTTCCTTTGTAACTAAACAGCCAGGGCAGAAGATTTGTTTAGGGATGATGCTCATTTCCAAAAAAGGTCTGCAGAACCCAACTCCTTCCTACCCTGCTTCTAACCATTAGTACCTTCCTTATTTTCAGACTCTCAGCGTTCTCATCTCTCCTCCTTCACCATGAAGCTGAAAGACAAATTCCACTCACCCAAAATCAAGAGAACACCGTCAAAGAAGGGAAAACCAGCTGAGGTGTCTGTGAAAAATCCAGAGAAGCCCGTGAGCAAAGTAAGCCGACTCTCTCTAGATGTTCCTCCTGGCCTTCGCCTCCTTTGAGCACTTTGAGTTTGTGTTGTTTTTAAGTTAATCCCCTGGGGATTCAGCTTTCCATGCGGAACACCTACTCCGTACCTACCCCGTAGTGTTCCGTGCTGCCAGCGGGGGCCTCCGGCGCCCTTGCGCAGTACGAGCTTTTAGGATGGTGAGCGTTTCTCCTGATGATCAGAGTCGAGTTCAGTCGGCTAGAGCAGTTCTCTTCCGGATGTTTCATCCTCTGGGCATGTAACACAGCTCGGCAAACCGTGTTTACGCCCCACGGTGCTGCCTCCCTGCCGCAGACAGCCCCGTGTCACCCTGGCGCACACACACTTAGAGGGAGGTCTGCGATGTCCAGAACATCCTTCATTTGGCTTTAGCGCCATGCTCTGAGACATGCCAAACCCTTGAAACCCGGCCCAGGGTGTCCTCAGGCACAAGTGACCTCAGCAAGGCCTGTGGAGAGCCGGCTCTGTCGGAACAGCCGGAGACGAGCTCACCTCCCTTCCCTTCAGCCTCAAACGGCCATTTCAAGCTCTGTAGGAATCCAGGTTTCCTCTCTTCCAGGAGGCAACAGACAGATTTCTACCAGAGGGCTACCCTCTCCCCTTGGATCTGGAGCAGCAGGCAGTAGAATTTATGTCCACCAGTGCTGTGGCTTCCAGGTCTCAGAGGCAGAAGGTCAGTGTGACGCTAAGAACAATTGGGTTTGCCTTGCCTTCTACTGCAGAATCCTGGGCCATGGCTTTGGGGATGGAAAGAAAAAGCTATTGCAATATCCTTCTGTTCAGTTGGGTGGCGACTGTGGGCTTCACTGGTCAGGAAGCAGTCCAAGGGGCCTTGGGTAAAACTAAAAGTCTATCCAAGTCCCTCTGGTCTTTGGAGAGAGCTCAGCACTCCATGACGAAAGCTTGGGGGTCCTTTCTGGGGTTGGTTTGGGTGTGCTGCTTGGGTCCAGCGGATTCTGGGGGAAGTGGGTGAGACTTATCTGTCAAGACCTGCTCTTCTTTCCTTGCGTCGCTCAGGTGATCTGACTAGTTAGGACAGGGAAGAGCGTGTGCCGGGAAAGGTGCTGTGTTAGCCATCTGGCAAGACGCTGCGTGGTGAGAGGGTGCTGAACCAAGTACTCAGAGCCAGGAACACCTTTGTGCTGCTAACATTTATCCAGGCTCTCCTTAGCCCCCGGCTCGGTGCTTTGTGCTTACTCTTACTGAACACTCATAACAGCCCTGGGAGGTGGAAACTTATTTTGCAGAAGTGGAAACTGAGACTGTAGGGGTAGGAAGCATTAGCCACCATCACGCAGGAAGAGGCAGGGAAGCTGACTTGAGCACAAGCTGTCTGACACCCATTCAGTGGCCTCGGGGTGCCGCATCTCCTCTTTAGGAAAGCCAGAACTTATGTTGGGGTGTCCTTCAAATCCAAATAGTAACTCTCACGCATGAAGCAGGAAAGCAGAATTAACCTTAGCAATGTAAAATAAAAAGAAGCCTGTAGAGAAATACATCCTAACGCTCCGGTGATGGCCCGCAGCGTGGTGTTGTCCCAGCCATTACTTGCCCGCCACCGGCAGACCCTGCCCTCTTACACAGACACACGGTCCTTGCATTTTGCAGTGTACCTATGTTTTTGTTTTAGTTTTGACCAGAATATCCTAAAATTGTAGTTAAAAGTGGACAACACTAAAGTCTGAGGTCCAGAAGTCTTTTTGTTCCTTTTCCCAAAGGAGGCTGAAGAAGAAGAATGAAATGTTCAGTGTTTGCCAGATGGATGAAATCCCAGACTGCAAAGGAGTAGGAAAGTAGAAGATTTGGTGTGCACCATAGTTATTTTCTGGTTCGGTGTGTTTAGCTTATACCTCTTGGAGCTGAGTTTGGTTAAA
Organism: Spilogale gracilis; assembly: GCA_004023965.1. Classification (NCBI taxonomy): domain Eukaryota; kingdom Metazoa; phylum Chordata; class Mammalia; order Carnivora; family Mephitidae; genus Spilogale; species Spilogale gracilis. The sequence continues at coordinate 71,476 of PITA01005575.1, read as the reverse complement.
AAACCAACCAAAAATGAAAACCGCAAGCAGAGTGTCCACGGCGGGGTAGCATAGTGCGGGCAGCCCAGGGGAAAGCGACTTAGAGCAACAGTGCTCTGCTGCTCACCTCTGGTAAGAGACTGTCTCGGCCACCTAGTTCTTGGAGCTGTTCCCCCTTTCTTCATCACTCCAAGAGGGGTCGTGGGGGGACATTCAGTGCAAAAAGTGTCCTTTACTCAGGGTGAGTTCCTGCAAGTCCCAGGGGGCATCGGCAACGTCTGGAGACATTTTTGTGTGTCAGCACTAGGCTGGTAGAGCAGGTGCTCCTGGATCGGGTGGGTGGCAGCCGGGGGTGCTGGTGAACATCCGGCACAGGACACCCCCCTGCAACAGAGAATTATGCATCCCAAGTGGTCCATAGTGCTGCAGCTGAGAACCCGTCCTGTAGCAGGGGACTGCAGGTATGATCTTTGCCCCGGAAAGAGTAGTACTCTGGTTGTTGGTTGTCATCCTTTAAGGAGGGTTGAATACTCTGCACTGCCCCAAGTCAGCTCTCCAAGACCATGTGAGTACAAACCTCCTGTTTAGCAGAAGCCCACAGGCAGAACTGGAGGTGTTCGGGAATCTGCCAACACTGAGAAGATGCTGCTGGAGAAATCTGAAAATATGTGTGTCATTTGCTCTCATCGTTATTGGTTACTTACTAGCTCTCTTACCTCTTAGAGAATATTTCCATGTATGTTCTCATTTTTAATCCCAGTTCATATTCATGGCATTCCCTGTTTGTTCATTTTATTTTTATATTTTTAAGTAGATTCCACACGCAACGTGGGGCACGAGCTCATGGCGCTGAGATCACAAGTCGCGTGCCCTACTGCCCAGGCCAGCCAGGTGCCCCAGCGCTCCTTGTTTAAGTACAGGGGAGCGGTAGCTCCATAGGTCACAGATTCAGATTCCTCTGCAGCTTCCTGGGGGTCCCTCTTGGCCCAGGCCCTGTCCTAGGTGATTCCACACGCTGTCCTATTTACTTCTCATCATAACTGCTTGCAAAAACTTTTATTATTGCTCATATACAGAGTTTGGGCTCCGGTCCAAATTTTCTCCATCGAAATCTGGTTTTATTTTATGAGCTACTTCCATGTGCTTTCTCATTCATTTCCCCACATCAGGCTCTTTAGATTACCAGGTTAGGGATTAGCCTCCCTGTTTTGCAGATGAGCCTGAAGCCCATGGTCCCCAAGCCCAGCAGTGGCTTCAGGTGGGCCCGCCCCCAGCACCATGACCCTCCCGTAGTTTCCGGGTTTGTGGACTGACAGTGGTGTCATCTACACACACACACACACACACACACACACACACACACACACACACACCCGTGGGAGGGGACGCCCTGGTACAGGGCGACGTCAGCGGAACCAAGGCTTTTAGGTTCCCAGTTCTAGCACGGGCTCCATCTGGGTGTCTCCTGGTGAACCTTTCTGACTGCTGGCTGCATTTGCAAGGTGCCAGCGTTGAACGGACAATGCTCAGAGGCGGGTGATTCTGGGAGCACAGTTTGCTGGAGGACTAATGGATGAAACCTGACGCAGCTAAGTTGTCAGCTCCTTTAGTGGGAGCCCAGCACAGCCTGGCTCTTCAGTGGCTCATTTGATCTCTGCAAAGGACAGGAAGATTCTTTGTGCTCAGAAGTGCCTCTTTTGGGTGCCCCTCCATCTCCAGGTCAGCCCCTTTCTCCCTAACAAACCTGATGACACATTTTCTTATAACGTTTCCTCCTTCCTCCCCATTTGTCATCATCCCTGGCTCCAGACACATCCTCATGTGCTGAGATGGCAGGGCTATGGTCAGGGTCCTCTAGCCAACTGGCCAGCCGGGGTTTTAGTCACAGCGATGTCTGGGTGTGTTCCTTCACTGTCGCATTCTTCCTGACCCCGGCGGGTGATGGCAGAGCAGAAAGCTCTTGTCCATGAGGTGGGAAACAAGAGCCTGGCTTCTTGGAAACATACAGTAAATAAACGTGTCTTGTCTTTAAAAAAAAAAAAGAGAGAGAGAGAGAGAAAAGGTGAGGGTAAAGCAGCCAGTGATGGGGATGGGGAAGGGGTGCCCCCCAGCAGAGAACTTCCTCCCTGGGGTCTACAGACCACCTTTGGGGAAGTACCCATTGAGAGAAAGTGATTCGGGTCTTTGGAAGTTGCCTGACCAAAGAAGGGGTTTACTTCTTGATCCCATTTGTGTATTTGTCTTTCGATATTCCCACTCATTAAACATGGCGATTTAAATAAATTTACACTGACATTCCCCATTGTTTAAGAAGACAGCTAGTGTTCAGAATCATAATTACTTTTTATTATATATCATTTATCTATTTATAGGTTATTGTTTAAGTCAGCTTTTTCTAGAAGTTTCTTCTTATCCTTGGCTGCTTTTATATGTATTCGCTGGACCCCAAAGAGCCCACAGGTGGCAGTTTTCCTCATATACAGCCATCATAATTTGCACTGGATATGTAATCAGTTTCACTTGGATAGGGTATCTGTTTTATAGATCCTCCTTGATGTCCCTGCCAGCCAGCTGGGACCTGGGTCGCTGACATTAGGGCCACTAGACAGGGAGGCTGGGGAAAGGACCGAGGGGTGTGTGTGCCCACTGACTGTGGATTCGAGGTATCCTGTAGTCACAGAGAAAAGATTTGGGCATGAGAATTTGAATGCTGGTAAGTGTAGGGTTCTGTATGTTATTTTCCTCCTAGCTGGGCTTTCTTCGGGGGCAGAGGGACTGTGAATGCTATTCACATTTGCTGCACGAGTAGTGATTGAATCATGGCCACCTGCTCCGACTTTGCCTTTTCACCCCAGAGCATCTGCCCTTTTAACCCTGGGGTTTCTAGACCCTTCGAGACAGCCATGTCATTTCATTGAGAGGGGGCTGCACCTTTGTGTTGAACGTGGGACTCTAATGAAGGGCCCTGGGAAAATGGGCTTGGAACACAAATGCCTCTGCCCATCTTGCACAGGCCCTCAGATCTTTGAAAGGCTTAGGATCTCTTGATTTGATTGGATAGATAAGCACCAGGATGAGATCTAACTGTTGATTCTCTAAGCTTCCTACAGCTATGAGCAAATTAGTCCTCCCTATGCTTAATGAGATGATCAGTGATATCTCAGTGAGGTAGAGGAGGAGAAGCAATTTTCAAGACCTCAGGCCACCTCAGTCTGGATGAGGAAGGGAATTCAGGAGTATCTCTGTGAACTTTCTTGGTCCCAGCTCCTTCTCCTTCCCTCAAGCCTAGCCTCTGTATCCTGACTGCAATCCTTAGAAGGTAATTGACTTGGTTTCTGCAGCAGGAAGCCTTTTCCGTTTACACGAGTCTCAAGCTAGTTTATAGGAAATCGTACTTTATTTTTTTTCAAAATAGCTCCCGTTAATCTCTCTCCTCCCTCCTTATGCTTAACATTTCCTTTCAGAACCTGAGCTGGCTGGAAGAGAAAGAGAAAGAAGTTGTTAGTGCCTTGCGCTACTTTAAGACCATTGTGGACAAAATGGCCATTGATAAGAAGGTGCTGGAGATGCTTCCAGGGTCAGCCAGCAAGGTGCTGGAGGCCATTCTACCCCTGGTGCAGAGCGAGCCTCGAATTCAGCACAGGTGAGTTGCCCTGAAGTCCTTGGCTGTGTCAGAGCGAGGGAGGTCTATGGGCGCCTTGATTTGGGGGCACTTCTCCAGGCATCTAGGAATAGGGCAGAGTATTGGGAGGGAAAGGAGCCCTCTCCCCACCCTCCACAGCTGTGACTTGATGCTCTCCCAAGGTCCCAGCGTTGCTCACGAGGCTTCGACACTGAGGGGGATCTCTTGCCTTGCTAGCGATGTGGCCACAGGTACGTCTGTGGTGGCTTCTTTGCCTTAGGTCGTTGGCAGTAATCACACTGAGATGTGGACACATACCTAGTACTCTTCCTTGGGTTTATTGCAGCTTTAAATCTTATTAATATCTAGCCTCGTAGAGACCTTGACTACTTAGCTGATTAGGCCAAAAGAGGTAGAGAAGAATCCCTTTAGACGATGGATTCATGAGACATTCAACTGCATTAAGCCAGGATCTCCCGGACGGTGCCTGGAGTCGCTGGAAGCCAGGTGTGTGGGGTGCAGTCTGCCTTTATCCCTGGGAGCTTTCGTGGAGGAAGGCTTTTATTGCCAGAGCGCATTTTCCCCTTAAAGGTTGGGAGCAGCTTGCCCCGATCTCTATTGTTAAGTACAGAAAGGAAAGGAATATTAAATGTAATCTTAAGTGAGAGCCTAGCAGGCGCTTTTCCTTTGAGAGGCTGTCAGATGCCTGCTGGCTTTGTGTTTCTTTTCTGGTACCTGCTCGGGAGAAACGCATCTCTTTCAGTTCCTTGAGGTGGCTTAATGTTCATACGGCTCTGTGACACTGAGCTTTTATGAACTGCTTTCAGAACTTGGCAGCGAAGCACATAGTTTTCTTCTTCTGGGAGATAGTGCAAACAGCCTCTTTATTTCCAAGAAGCTCTCTGCCCTGGGCCTTCCGCCCTGGAGTCTCAGCTGACCCCTGCAGATTGTGCTCTCTGGGCCAGTTGGTGGCAGAGAACAAAAGAGTGCTATGGCTTCGCCCTGCTACTGTCTTCACTTCTGCAGGCCATGCTGCTGTCCCCGAGGAGGAGCCTGAGGGTCCCGGCATGCCCTGCCCAGTTGCCACACACGGAGTGCTCCGTGCACTGGCCTCCAGACCGAGGAGTGTGTCTCCCTGGTCGTGAGCCCGTTCCCGGCTTGTAGAAGGCCCCGCGCTGCTCTCGAGGGAGTGTGCCTCACAGGATGCTAGGGTCAGATGCATAGATGGCTTTTCAGGCACTGTCCTCCTGTACCTCTACTCTTGAGACAGTCCCTACCACGGGAGAGTTAGAATCCTGTGGAAGAAATCAACTTTCCTGCGTGTGATAAGGTGCTAGTTTTATGGTAACAAGTGGAAGCTCTGTTGGAAATTGAAGGAGAGAGAGAGGAGAGCCCCACGGTCCAATTGCACTTGTCCAATCCAACTCGCTGGAGCAGGAGATGCTGGGGCGGGGCCTGAAGGAAAGGTGGGAATTGGACCAGCCTTCAGGGCAGCAGAGCAGGAAAGCCCAGGGCGCTCCCGAAGGGAGCACACACGGCAGTCGTGTAGCAGAGACTGTGGCAGCTCTGGGACCCGGACCAAGGGGCCGTGGGGAATCGGGGCTCGGGCGCTGAGCCTCTCGGGGAGAGTCGAGTCAACAGTGCTGAGCGTGTGTGTGGCTGCTGTGACTGTTGCTCCCGGAACTGGGCAGCTCCCTTCTGGCTGGGCCAGCGCTGGAGGAACAGATAAAGCAATGACACAGGCTTGGGGGCATTTTTTTGTCTATGGGGATGTATTGTATCTTTTTTGTCGTTGGCAGACTAGCGGTAAAATGTCTAGAATGGTTTCCAAAGGGAAGCAAATGCCCGGATGTGGCCGTAAGGAGCAATGACTCTGCTCTGGGAGTCCTCGGGCTGCTACCACCTCCAGGACTTTTCTTCCTGAAATTCTTATAAAGCCAACTGGTATTTTTCTTGGTTGCCCTGGTATCTCCTCCTCGAAGTTTCCCCTTCGATTTCTTCCATCATCTCTTTCCTGCCAGTGCAGTTTATAAACTGGGAAGGTGTTTTCCTGTCTTCTCTCCGAGCTTTCTCTTTGGGCAGGGTCCTAGCTGGCGGGCTCTTGGTCACCCTCCCCTAAGGGTCCTGGGAAAGTTTTTTCCTCCCAACCTGGCGGTGAAGAGCCTCTCACCAGAGTGTTGTTTGATTCAGGTGTTTGTTTTAAATAGCTTTGTTTTTTAGAACCTGGTTCTGTTGTGTGTGGGTTTTTTTTTTTTTTTAAGATTTTATTTATTTGAGAGAGTGTATAAGCACAAGGGGTAGGGGGGGTTGGGCAGGGAAGAGAGGGGGAAGCAGGCTTCCCGCTGAGCAGGGAGCCCGATGCGGAACTCAACCCCAGAACCCCAGGATCATGACTGGAACCGAAGGCAGATACTTAGCCTGCTGAGCCACCCAGGGGCCCTTTTTGAACCTTTTAGAACCTGTTTTAATCATATCTTACAGTATTATATCTTTTTCTCAAAATTCTGTCTTTGGCTTCTAAATATCTACCTCATTCTTTCTGTCCCCTCACTTTTTTTTTTTTTGAGTGGAGAGGGAGCATCCCCAAATCTTCCATATTTTTGCTCTTCCTCTCTTATAATACATATTCAAAATAGAAAAATAATCCTTTCCATAATTCCTAGAGGAAATTATCTGTAGTTACTTAAAAATATGTAGGAGATCTGGGGCACCTGGGTGGCTCAGTCATTAAGCATCTGCCTTCGGCCCAGGTCGTGATCCCGGAGCCCCAGGATCGAACCCCACATCAGGCTTCCTGCTCTACGGGAAGCCTGCTTCTCCCTCTCCCACTCCTCCTGCTTGTGTTCTCTCTGTAGCTGTCTCTGTCAAATAAATAAATTAAAATTAAAAAACCATGTAGGAGATCTAAGAAGTCTACATTTGGGCCTACTCACCCCAATCTTTGCGGCATCCAGAAGTCTCCATCCCGTCCACTCTGTGTGTGGGGGCATCACAGTGTGCAGTCGATGCCTCCTCCACCACGGGCCTCCTCGCCTCTCATCTGTCGTCTTGAAATGCTGTTCATTAGTGTCTTCCATGGGGTCACTGCAGGGGTGAGGAAGCTGGCTCCGTGTTAGAAGGAATTCTAGGGAGTTACAGATCTGTCGGAGCTTGTGTTTAGAGGCTCTTGTGGTAAAGGATCCTGCCCGTTGGCTCCTTGTGACACTTTTAACATGTTAGTTTGATCGAAAACAAAATGCGTATGGTGCTTTGACCAATGATTAGCAGCGAGGAGGAACGTCGGGCACTCTTTGACAGAGGCCAGAATCTCTCAGGGGGTGTGAAGTTTGAAGAAGTATAAAAACTGTCCTGATGGAATTGCTGTATGCTCTATTTGGGAAGTGAAAAGAATCTTATAATGGACTAGAATATAAAACTCCATATGGCATTTGTGGGATATAAGCGGATAGGTTTCGGCAGGGTGGGGGAGTGTGTTATCAAAAAGGGGATGTGACTCTTAAAGATTGAGAAGCATGCCCTCATGACCGAGAAACTGGTTCTGTACTAAACCATCGCTTCAGGTGGTGGTCCTGCTTTAGATGCTTAACTCTCTTTACAAACTTCTCTCCCCCAGCTCAGCCCTCTCCTCCTGCTATAGCCGAGTGTACCAGAGTCTCGCCAACCTCATCCGTTGGTCTGACCAAGTGATGCTAGAAGGTGTGAACTCAGAAGATAAAGAGATGGTGACATCTGTCAAGGGGGTCATCAAAGCTGTGCTGGACGGAGTAAAGGTAGGACATGAGCGCCTGGCAGCCTCCCTGCTGGCGTCTGTCACACAAGAGCTTGTTTCCGAATTGGACACATTAGAACGAACGTCTTCCAGCATCTCTGGCGTGACTGCTCTGTCCTGTAGCCGGCTGCTTCTCCCTGGCGCAGATGGCTCTCGCAGCAGCGGAAGCCTCGGGGGGCGCATCTCCGTAGCTGGAGAGGCTGCTGGAAGCAGTCGGCCCATACTGAGCGTGGCTTACATCCTCGTATTTAAAATCTTTATAGTGCAGCTCTGGCGGTGTGTGCTTGCCAGCTAGACAAAATGCAGAGGAAGCTGTTTTTGCACTGACTTTTAACAAAACTCTCAGCAAGTCCATCGCTCTCTTTTCATATTATAAAGACTTCCGGGATTCTTGGTAGAAAAGTGGGATTGAGATGAGTAAGAAGTGAAAACTGTCTGGATTGGAAATCCTTGAGGCACTCTGTGACTTTACTAGCCACGGAAGTCAGAAACAGCGTGGTGGGAAATGGTGAACCATAGTTAAGGTAGGAAACAAAGGCCATAAGGGGTCTGGAATTGGGGTCCGTGGGACAAACTCTGATTTAGAGACAGTAAGTCCTAGTGGGTGAAGAGCAAGGCTGAATATAAGCATGAAGTGCATGAGAGCCTTTGGGTCAGGATTAGGGCTGTGAGCAGCGGGAAAGCAGAGACCCTGCTGTTTTGTGAGGCCAGATTATGCAGTGGAAGGAGGGCTAGTCTGGGGCCTGGCTGGGTTTGAATCCCAAGTTCACTACTTGCTAGTCTGTGAACTTGAGCAATTTTCCGAAAGCCTCTGTACCTTAATTAACTCATCTATAAAGCGGGTATGACAATAGTACCATATATCCTAGGGTTATGGGAAGTACTAGTTTCTACATATAAAGCTTTTAGAACAAAGCCTGGCACACACTAAGCACTCAGACTTTAGTGGCTGTTTTTGTTTTTGTTTTACTAATTTTGGGGTGCTAGGTGTATGCTTTAGAGACTAACGTCTTGGCGTGGGGGAATTAAAAGCAAACAAACCAGCTGTGTCATCCTCCTTTCTACACCCTTCAGTCCAAAACTGTAGCTGAAGTACTTAAAAAATTCCTTCTCCACGCAACCCTGCTGTCAGATTCCTAAAAGCTGCCTCCTTGGATTGCCATCCCGAAGTTCTGGAGAGTAGAATAAGGACCCCCCCCACACACACGTGGTAAAAACTACAGAGGGAGGGCTAGGAAAGCATTGCTTAACGTCACAAATTGCTCCAGGATGACTTGTGTCGATCCGGGAAGTCTGGTGGCTCCCTGCCTCCAGCTCCAGCGAAGGAGCCGCCGCCGCGTCTGCTGGGGCGGCATGGGGCTCATTTAGAGGGAGGCGTGGCTGGGTGCCACCAGCTCGCCTCTGATGGCTCCAGGCTCTCTTTCTCCCGCAGGGTTTATTAGGTCCCATGACTTCTGTTTTGGCCAGTGAGACTTAAGGGTATAGCCCAGAGTGGCTGTTGTGCAAGACCTTTGTCACCGCCCAGAATTTGGAGTGCAGCCATAGCATTATCCCGCTGCGTCTTCCCGGCAGCTCCTCGACGTGACCTGGGTCCACACTTCATGAGCAGAGTATGTAGAGTCTGGCTCAGCCACCCCTGATTCTTCCTGTCCAGGCTTCTGGAAATGCTGTTATTCTGCAGGTGACATTGTTCGGGTTTCCTTCTGCCACATGATAGATGTTTGAAACAAGTCAGAATACCCAAAACAGACGAGATGGAGTTTCTGTGTGTAGAGCTTTGTCACGTTCCCAAGTCAGTTTCCATTATGGAATCATTAAAGCACCACGATACCCATTGAAAGACATGTCTGAAAGAAACCTTTCTCTGATTTTTCCAAATTGACCAGTGAGAGAAGGAGAGAGAGAGAAACTGACAGGTCATGAACCCATCTGTGCTTAGAAACAAATAACTTTTCCTCAGTTGTTTTTAAGATACTTAACCCAGAACAAAGACTCTGTAGGTGATGAGCCCTGAGAATCCATTTCATTCACATCCACGTCATTTACTCAGGAGGCTTTTATCCAGCACCGCCTGTGCTCCAGACAGTGCGATGGCATTGGGCATGTAGTGATAAGATAGGTACAGTCCCGGACCCGATGCTACTTGCAATCAATAGAGGGAAATGGACAACAGAGGTTGTAATCTGTAATTGTAACCGGGACGAATGTTAGAAAAGAAAAATGCCACAGGGCCTGACTTGGCATTTTGGGTGACCTTTCTTTTCCAGGATGGTCAGAGACTCTTCGCTGAGGGAGAGGGAGGCCAAAGCTAGGACAGTGTGCGGGAGTCGGCCTAGTCCTGGAAGCTTTTAGGAGTTCGAATCAGTCTGGGCAACAGGGACAGTCCAGATGCTGTGCTATTGGGGTGTGTTCCTGGAGCCTCATGGTAATAGTAGCCGACACTGTCCCTCCTCGTGCGTGTAACAACTCTGGAGGTGGGCCTCATGGCCCCTTCGCAGGAACGGGCTCGGGCCGACGGTTGTCAGTGGCAAGGTCGTGCCTCCCGCCCGGCCCTGCTGGACCCCAGGCCCTGGGCTCTCCCGTCACCGTGAGGGGCCGACTGTGCCCCTGCCTCCGTGCCAGCTGGCCTACAGCTTCTCTCCCAATGTCCCATCAGGCTGAGCACACCTTATAAGCCTGTGTCCTGCTGCCGGGAGAGCCCCGGCTGGCTGGGAGGGACAGCGCTGTGCAGAAATAAAACAGATTTGTGAGGATGTCGTCATCCCACTTGTAGGAGAAATGTTGGCACGTTCCTTTAAACTGAGTCACCGTCTTTCAAGTAACTCATTTAGTCAATAAATAGAATTCTTCTTTTTTTTTTTTTTGAAAGGTTGAAGAAGTGTTTTAAAACAGGATTACTGGGTGCCTGGGTGGCTCAGTGGGTTAAAGCCTCTGCCTTCGGCTCAGGTCATGATCTCAGGGTCCTGGGATCGAGGCCCGCATCGGGTTCTCTTCTCAGCGGGGACCTGCTTCCTCCTCTCTCTCTGCCTGCCTCTCTGCCTACTTGTGATCTCTCTCTGTCAAGTAAATAAATAAAATCTTTTAAAAAAATGATAAAAAACAGGATTAGTTTGTTTAGTGCCATTTATTATTTAAAGCTCTGCATAAATGTCACTTGTTAGCTCCGTAACCTTGGGCAAGTTACTTCTGTGAGTTTCAAGTAGGTTTTAAAATATTTACCCTAAAGAACTGAAAAAAGATTAAGTAAGATAATATATATAAAGTACCTGGTAAGTGCGAGGTGCCCCGTAAACTGTGGATAAGGACTGTTAACCGTAGAAATGTTAATACTCAGGACAGCTCATATTTACCAGTTCTAGACAGTGGTTGTGGCTTTTCTCCATGCATCTCATGTCAAAAGACAGACCTATTGTTATCTGATCTGGCCCAGGCAGGTGCTGTGCTCACGGGCCCTGAGGCTCAGAGAGGATGGTGACTCCCCAAGGAAGGAATGTGAACGCCCTAACTTTCTCTGGCACCTGGCTGTTGGGAGCCAAGCTCCTCAGGCTCCAGCGGGTGCCCTGGGTTGTCCTTTTGCAACCAGGGCCCCAGATCTCCCTATCTTTGCCATCTAAATGTCAGCTTCTGTTCTTCTCTTCCCACCTCCTTGGGCTCCACTTTGTCCTCTTTGCAGACCTTCCAGGGATGTCGGTTCTCAGACCTAGGGCCTCTTCCCCTGACCTCCAGCTCCCCCCCAACACACACACCATTTACATTCACACCTATTTAAAAAAAAAAACTTTCTCATGCTGACAGCCTTGGAGGGACATGTGGAACACCTGCAGTTCTGTCATTTAACCATCACCACCCAAAACTGGGCTTGTGTACCACGCCAGACTGCCTTTGTATATGTTAACCTGAAAAATAGAACAGTTACTTTGCCAGAAAAATGGGTGTGGTGGTAAGTCCAGGAAAGAAAGGAGAGGAATGTGACGTTATGAAGAAGGAAGAGGATGTTGGGAGGGGCTGTCCTGAACCCAAGTCCCCTGGGCAGGAGCAGGGGTTCAGGGCGAGGGTGGTTCCTCACTGGCTGAGTTGCTGGGGTGCTGGATTTCTCATAGAAGCAGCCTCCGTCCTTCCCTGTTGGGTCCGTAGTGATGATTCCCTCCTGTGGCCCGTGCTTCTGCTGGGGTCTCTAAGTGATGGTTCTTCCTGGAACTGATGGCAGTGGTGTGGTTCCCATTTCTAGCCAACCAGCTCCACTTGAGTGAGGTTTCTGTTTATGAGCATTTTCACTTACAATAGGAATACTTTGAAAGAAATATTTTTCTGACTGTATCAGTTAGGATTAGGTTTGACTACAAGAAAATCCAAAATAATACTGATTTTTAAGATCAAACTTTATTTCTCCTTCATGTTCAAGAAGTTCACAGTCTGCTAGGCAGTCTGAGGCAAATAACATTTTCATACAGTGGTCAAGGATGTGGTCCTCTCCCCTCTTGCTTTCCTGCCATCCTTAGCACATGGATTCTGTCTCATGGTCCAGAATGACTGCTCAGTCCCCATCCATCAGGACTGTATTCCAGCCAACGAGGAGGAAGAGAGAGTAAGAGGATGTGCCTTCTCCATTTAAGGATGCGTCCTCAAAGGCCTCGCAGAACTCACTCACATTTATTGACCAGAATTTGGTCACATGCCCAGCTGAAATTCTATTAATAAGGAAGAACAGGTAGCACGGGGCAACTAGCTGTCTCAAATAAGCCATCTCTTTTATTCCTCATTCAGCCTATTTTACATTTTTTTGATGAAAAACTTCAAGCATTTGCAGAGGAAAAGACAGTACCGTGAAGCCCCGTCCCAGAGCATTCACAGTTATCTGCTCATGGCCAGTCTTCTTCTGCACCTCTGCCCACTCCCCTCCATCAGGGGAAGCAAATCCCAGCCGTCTGTCCTTTCATCTGTAAATGGCCTTCCTTAGTGCATAGCTCTAGGACATGACAAGCTTTTCTGTGAGGGGCCAGGTAGTAAATATTTGAAGCCTCTCAGGCTACAGGTGATTTCTGCTGCATATTGGTCTCTATTGCATATTTTTTGTTGCTTGTTTGATTATTTTGATTTTTTAAAAGATTTTATTTGAGAGAGAGAGAGAGAATGAACAGGGCGAGGGGCAGAGGGAGAGGTCCAGAGCAGACTCCCTACCCAGTGTGGAGCCTGAAAGGGGTCGGCAGGGCTTGATCCAGGACTCTTAACCTTGTGACCTGGGCCAAAATCAAGAGCCAGACCCTTAACCAGCCAAGCCACCCAGGCACCCCCATAAAGCATTCTTACCTCAAGGGCCTCACAGAAAGCACACCTGGGCTGGACCCGGCCTGCACACAGCGTGAGTTTTCTACATAGTAAAACTCATACACTTGAGGCAACTGGGTGGCTCAGTTAAGAGTCTGCCTTCAGCTCCGGTCATGATCCCGGGGTCCTGGGATTGAGTCCCTTATCAGGCTGTCTGCTCAGCGGGGAGCCTGCTTCTCCCTCTCCTTCATTGCTCTCTCAAATTAATAAATAAAATCTTTAAAAAAGAAATAAAACTCATACACTTACTAGTTCATCAATATGTGTCTAAAGACCCCTTTTGTGTTTTTGTCCTTGCAGCTTATTTGTTTGTTAGAAGAGCTTGGTTGCTGCTGCTGAAAATCTCCCACATTCTAGGTGGTTCTGATGGCAGCTGCGCCGTGTTGTTCAGCATGTGCCTCTGTCCCTTGAACTAGAGGCTGAATCAGATCATGGGTTTTCCTATTTTGAATCCTTCCTAGGTGCTTCCCTGCACCTCCATCAAGAGGCATCTTTCCCTTTTTGATGTTATTAGCCATTGATGATTATTGCCTAGATCCGTTAATTGATTAGGGGTTGCAAAGTGATGGCATTCTAATTCTTTGTGCCATTCTTCCATCATTACTCAACTGGGATATACTTAAATGGCAGAATTCTTGTGTCAATCTATGGTTATTCTGAGTTCTAATTCTTGTAGGAAAGGCAGGATCAGGACTTAATTCCTTCCCTTATTTACCACTTATGAAAATAGTGTTTCCTAGCATTCTTTAACATGACCAGTCAACCGAGCTTTTTCAGATACAACTTTGAACTCATGGCTGTGCCCGTGCTGGCCACGCTCCAGTCTACTGCCCATTGTCACCCTTCCTGGTGCTCAGGCCCCAAATTGGGCCATTGAAGACGTCTTTAGGCTGTTTCCTGAGTTCCATGTGACATGATCCTAGAGGTCTTTGATAGTTTTTTTACCTTTTGGTATGAGAAGATATTCGAGGCTCCTCTGATAGTTATTTTCTTTGCACATGGTGGTGGCAGTGGTGGGAAACACTTTATTGAGATCTAATTCCCATATCATAGAATTTGCTCACTTACAATGTACAATATAGTGGTGTTGTTGTTGTTGTTGTTTTAGTATATTCACAGATTTTACAACCATCACCACAATCAATTATAGAACATTTTCATCCCCTCAGGAAGTGACCTCATATCCTTTATGTTCTCCCCAGACCCCCTCTCTCTTCCATTTCTTTCCTCCCCTCCCCGCCCCCCGCAGCCGTAGGTAAACACTGGTCTACTTTCTGTCTCTTAGATTTGCCTGTTCTGGACATTTCATATAAATGGAATCGGATCCTCTGTGGTCTTTTGTGACTGGTTCCTGTCCGTGTGATGGTGTTAGAGCTCACCCATGTTTGAGCATGTATTCTTTTTAAACAATATTCCATCGTGTGGCTGTTCTGCGTCTCGTTTCTTCGTGGACATCTGGGTGTCTGAGTAGTTTCCCTCTCAGGCCTTGGGGTGATGCTGCCGCGAGCATCCCGTACACGGTTTTGTGTGGACGTGCGTCTTCCTCTCTCGTGGTTGTGTACGTTGGAGCACAGTCGCCGGGCCGTGCGGTAACTGCGTCCGATCGTGTGTCTTCTAAAGCAGCCGCATCAGCTTACATCCCCGCCAGCAGCGCCTGAGGTTCCGGCCGCTCCGGCCGCTCCGTATCTTCGCAGTTCCCTCTTGTCTCTTTGATGCAGCCGTCTCCGTGGGCATGAAGTGGGAGCTCACGGTGCTTTTGATCTGCACTTCCCTGAAGGCTAATGATGTTGAGTCTCTTTTCATCTGCCTCTTGGCCATTTATATATCTCTTTGGAGAAATACCTGTTCGAATCCTTTGCCCAGTTTTTCATTGGGTTGGGTTTTTATTGTTGAGTTATAAGTCATCTTGTCCATTTCTTACCACGGTACTGGAATCAGCCATCCTTGAAGGCGCCCTGGTTCCCTTTGCTGGGAGATGGTATTTGGAGACCACCCTGAGGGCCGACATTCTCATTGCTACTGCTCGGGCACGCGGTTAGTTTCTGTAAGACAACACACGTCTGGAGTTCTCATAGTACTTCCAACTCATATTTGGAACCACCAGGGTTTTCACCTACCCTCATCAAAACGGTGTCTTAATTTTTTTTCCTCCCACACCGAATTTGAGGTCTCCTCTGGCTGCCTTGTCCTTAGACTGTTCGAGGAATGCCAGTCAGGGTCTTGTGGCTGGACCAGACCGCCGAGAGCTGACTCCGGGAATCCCTCACCACCCAGCCCGCTTGTGCACCTCGCCTGCAGAGGAATGCTGTTCTTGACAGCGCGGGAGAGGGAGGACGCTTCCCCGGCTCTGTTGCTGCCTCATGCCTCACACTTTGGGTGTGGTTGGGAAGGTCCCTCTTTGTCAGCATAAAAAACCTGGACACCCCCGTGATTTCATTCTGCTGCTTCAGTTTAGGGAAGTCCCCACTGGGGCCACAGTCAGTGTGCTTGGTGAAGGACTTGTCTTAGAGCAAGCTCACCGGGACAGGGGCTGTGTCATGGCCTGAACCCAGAATTCTCACAGGGACGGAGAGTGATGGAGGATAGACAGGGGACGGGATGAGGGCGACAGCGAGGGACGGGGATTGGTGCGGCAGGCCCTTGGTTGTAGGGTGGTGCACTTTTTGATGACAGCATATGGGAAGCTGAGGGCATCGGCCACAGTGTGGTGTCCTTGTGGTGGGGGCAGCACAGCAGTGAGTCTTGTGGTGTGAGTGGTGCCCGTGGGCACATCTTGTAAGGAGCCCTCTCTTGTGCAGCCCATGTCTGCTCTGCCAGGCAGGAGCTCTGTCTTAGTGCCAGGGAGAACACGGGAGCAGATGGGACTGTTCCTCTCTTACTCGAGCACCACAGCTCATATTTGGACTTGATGAAGGTCATTTGAGATGGAAACAGCCCTGTGATCATTTTCAGCATGAATGAAATGAACACCAAAATAAGTATGATACGCTTAGAAAGATAGCTTTCCAAATGCCTTTTGGCTTTTGAAAACTGCTCCTCAGTGACCTGGTAGCTGCCTGGCTTCGTCGCCAGCCGTGGGCACAGTCTGCCTTCCCCGGTCCTTTCAAACCTGTGCCTCACAAGGCCTACAAAGCCTGACATCCCTCGCAGAAATTCTGCCGTCAGCGGAGGCGCTGGACTCTTGCTGAGTTACAGATGGGCAGCTTTGGGTGAGATTAGGGCAGTTGGCACAGAAGCCAGGGCTGTGCATCTTCTTAGGGCTCTCTTCCGTCTCACTGTCGGCCGGAAGATGGTTGGATAGAAAAGCTGCCTGCCCCTTTACCCCCTCTGCAGGCCAAGGCCAGCAGACCAGGCAAGCGGGTTACGCGATCGCGTGGTCGCCTTGGAATGCGGGCGCATGCCTGCACATATGTGCCTGTCACTCCGGGACTCTTGTGCCATCGCTCGTTAGTTGAGTTCACACAGCTGCCTCTCCAGAAAGATGACATTCTAATTATAATTGCTTGTGAATCAATGAAGAATTAATGGAATTTTTTTCCTACGTCAGCAGGTGCAAGTATACAGACTTCTCTCTGTTCTTTCGCCCTGTTTGTAGAGAAGAGGGAGCGTGGATCCACGTCTTTCAGGACACTCTGGTCTGGCCCTGTGACCGCTCTGATTCTGTGATGCTCTTCCATGTGGCCTGCTGACCAGCTCCTCTCGCGCCCTCCCACTACCTGCTGTCGCTCCTCCTCACGCCGTCTGTCTCCCGCCTTTCTGTCTAGCCTGTCCGTAATCACCAGCCAGGTAGCTGGTCTCTCACTGTCCCTGACATCTCACTCAGCTTCTAAGTTGTGGTAACAGGAGCATATGAACATTCTTTCTTCTTCTAGTGCGTGGCTCTTGGAGATCTTGCTGATCTGTGTTTCTCCAAGAGTAGGCATCGGCTGGCACAGGGTGGGGTCGTGGTTGATGCCAGCTGCACTGTATGCCTTCAGCTGTATTTTCTTGTTTTAGTTAGCATTTCCGAAGTAATACATGTGCATTGTAGAACATTTACAAGATGCAAAGAAACAAAAACAAGAAAGAGTATTTTATAGCCATACTTTTGTTATAGGCATGTATTCTCGGTTCCATTTTATTTCCAGAACATACTACACACACACATGCGTGCGCGCACACACACCAGTGTGCCAGCTGGGGCTGTTTTTCCGTAACATTGTGTTATGTTGTCTTTCGGTGCTGTCATATATTCTCATGTTCTTTATGGGCAATGTGATGGTTTGTTGTTTGGTTCTATCATAATTTACATAATCAGTTCCTCGTATTAACTGTTAAATTATGGAGTACTCAGCAGTCTAATTTTATCTATTACATATAATGCCATGATGACCATCCTTTGTAGTTTATTTTTTACATACCTTTCTGACCTTTTCCTGGACTAAATTGTTATAAAAAGGCTGTTGTCCAAAGCATCCCTCCCGCCCACCATGTCTGGAAGGTTCTGTCTGATCGCCATTGGCACTGGAGGGTCACTGATTACTGAGCACTGGTGTAGACTTGTGTGAGTTTCTTCTTTGGTCTTAGTTATGGCGTGTTCATCCTTTTCCTAGTTTTTGTGTTTCTGAAAGAATCCTTGCTCTAGGGCGGACGTTAACTCGGTTGGTACCGTCTACGTTGTGATTCCTGTGAGGCATTTTGGGTTTGGAGAAGCTCTGCAGTGTGATTAAGGGACATGTTGCTCTGGCCCACTTACGTCCATTGCTACCTCCTCTGTAACTTCAGAAATAGTCTTGCTGGAAGCCGGAACCGCTCCCTCCTAAGTAGGTCCTATCCAGATGTCCAGCGGCAGGAGAATGGATAAGGAAAGGGAGGTGTGTCCCTGCACGGGAGTACAACTTAGCAGTGAAGGGGAGCGTGCTACTTGTGCACAGAGAAACGTGGATCGTGTGTTGAGCAAAAGCAGATGAACAGGGCGCCCAGGTGGCTCAGGGTCCCGGGATCCAGCCCCGTATCGGACTCCCTGCCGGCAGGAGGCCTGCTGCTCCCTCTCCCACTACCCCTGCTGTGTTTCTGCTCGCTCTGTTTCTCTCTCTCTCTCTGTGTCAAATAAATAAATAAAATCTTAAAAAAGGGGGGGGTGAATAGAATAGTGACACAGAGTAGGGCTGCAGAGGCTGGGGGCCATGAGGAGGCACTGTTACCAGGGACAGTTTCTCTTGTAGGGGACGCGAAGCCGTAAAAGCAGCTGTGCTGGTGTGGCTCGGCCCTGTGAGCAGACAGAAACGGCGGACTGTCCGCGTCAGTGGCTGGGTCTTATGGCTGTGAGCTAGCTGCCCATAACGCTGTTCAGGGAAGATGGTGCCAGAGTGCATACCGCACTGCTCCCATTTATATCGAGTTACAAGCAAAAGTGAGCTTAAGAAATAGAAGTGAAACAATTTTTGGTGGGGCAGGTGGACCAGAGAGAGCGGTGGAAATGTTCAGTATTTGTATGTACATGGGGATTCGTGATCTTGAGAACCCCTCAAACTGGGGGAAGATGCATTCTAATTGGGAAAAAAAAAAAAGTAGGTCCTGATCTTTTTTCCTTTGTTTTCTATTTAAAAAAATATTTTTTTTCCTAAGTCATGTCTCTGCTGGGTGATGCACCGTTAACTTCCTGTCCATCGACAAGGATGCCAGCCAGTCGTCCCCATACGCCAGCTGCCGCCACGCCCAGTGCCGCTCGCTTTGGGAAGCCTTAGCACAGGCAGAGTCCTGCACGTTAGAGAATGCAGTGGCTTTTAAGAACTCAAGAGGACCTCTCCCTCCCACAAACTGGGAATCGGTTCCACTGGAATTTAATTTGTGTATTGAACTTAGTCATTTTGAGACCATGTGCTTTGTCATTTCACCCTTCCAAGAGGAAGTGCCATTAGGCATTTGAAACTTTTCAACATGCTGTAAAGGTATTTTTGGAGGCTAGGGGACATTTTGGGGAGTCGTGCAGCTTATTTAAGTCAAATAATACTTGCATTTCTGGTGTGCGGAAAATGTGTGGGCATAAGAAGAGACCCGGCTGTGGAGGACAAACAGGTGACCTGCCTTGTGGTGAAAACCAAGCAGCAAAGAGCTTCCTTAGCACCTCCTGACTTCTCTCTTGTGTGGGGTTTAGGAGCTGGTCAGACTTACCATCGAGAAGCAGGGGCATCCGTCTCCAACCAGCCCGGCGAAACCCAGTTCCCCAGCCTGCAAACCCGACGGGTGAGTTCTGACTAAACCCTCCCATCAGTGCAGAGAGAAGGGGAGCCAAAGCAGGTAGGCTGTTGGAGACCGGTATTCCTTTCTCAGTGACCTCGGGGCGAGGACCTATATTACTCTAAAGTGTGCGGGGCTCACACACATTTCGAGTTGTGGCCCAATCCCAAGGTTAACAGCCAGTGTGACTCTCAGGATCGCATGTGAGCATGCATGTGGCCCACACCTGCGCTTTCCTGAGCAACTTCCTCTCATCGTTGGAAAGAACTCTGAAGGGTTGGGTTTGGGCATTCGGCTTGAGAGCATTTAGCTTTATCAAGAAAGTAAATGGAGGGCAGTGTGGACAGTTTTAAGGCCTTGCAACAAGTTCTACTACAAGCCCCTCGAAAAAATATAAAACATAAATTTGGAGCATTTGGAGAGCCTCTAGGTCATGTAGTCTGAGGTCTCCTCCTGCAGACAAGGAAACTAAGATATGGTCAGGGGGACTTGACCGGGCCCCTGCTGTGTGTGTTGGTGATCAAACCAGACTCGAAACCCCACCTCTGCCATGGAGCTCCAGGCATGGTGTCCATGCATCCTTCTCTTCGGCCCGGTGCCCCCCATCGTTTCCACACCCTGGTCCCCTTCTGCCCCTCCCAGGACCTGTGTGTGCTCTGTAACCTTCTGTAATCCCAAGTTCTTCTCATTCTTCAGCCAGTCTGAGCTCCCCCTGACAGATCGAGAGGTGGAGATCCTGAACAAGACAGCAAGCCTGTCCCAGTCGGCCGAGCTACTCCCAGACTGTACAGATGGGGAGGTCGCGCCCCCCAAGCCCCCCTTACCTGGCATTCGGGTGGTTGATAACAGGTAATTTTTCTGTTTCTAGCACCCTCTTCTACTTAAGGTATAATCTGATGAAAGGGTGTAGAAGTGAAGTTGGTGCATTAGGGTGAGACCTTGGGCCCAGCCCCTGGTCTTGAGAAGCCCTGGAGCCCTGGTCTCCCCTGGGACGGGCATCTGTGGAGGATGTGAGCCTGGCCCCAGGACCTTCCCTTGCCACACGCTGCAGCGACGCCCAGTGGGATGCCTTGTAGTCTTAGGACAATTTATGATGGAAGGAGAAGTAAGGATTTTTCTGATTTTTGCTTTTTTGGCACTGGTAGTTTTTATTTTGGCAGTGTAATGGGATAGGAGTTGAAAGTGTGAAAAGTAGGTATGAAGTGTCTGATAATGAAAGAATCCCACATTCTGTACCCTGATATCTTTTTAAAGAGCTTTTGTTTGGGCATCTGGGTGGCTCAGTGGGTTAAGCCTCTGCCTTCGGCTCAGGTCATGATCTCAGGGTCCTGGGATCGAGGCCCGCATCGGGCTCTCTGCTCAGCAGGGTGCCTGCTTCTCTGCCTACTTGTGATCTCTCTCTCTCTCTGTCAAATAAATAAGTAAAATCTTAAAAAAAAAAAAAAAAAAAGAGCTTTTGTTTGGGTTATTTGGTTTGATAGGATTTCTTGATCTGTTTCAGTCCTCCACCAGCATTGCCACCGAAGAAAAGACAGTCTGCTCCCTCCCCGACCCGAGTGGCCGTCGTTGCCCCCATGAGTCGAGCCACCAGTGGCTCCAGTTTGCCTGTTGGGATTAATAGGCAGGTAATGTAGCCCTGACTGGCAGGGCAGGGGAAGGCTTTGGGTTTGGTAACTCTGATCATGCTGGTCTTCAGCCCCCAGCAATGAGGATCCTTCCTTCGCTCAACAAGACTGCAGGACCTGGTAGAGTTTCCCACATGGGGGAGGGGGCAGGGGTGGAGAGGCTGGGGCTGAGGAGTGAGTGTCTCCTGAGGACATCTCAGCCTAGCCCTGGAGCCCTGGCTTGTCACACAGTCCCAGCACTCATCAAGGCTCCTTTCTCAGAAGTCAGACTCAGCTTTTTATTGCTTACATCAAAGATGGGCCTTTCCAACTGGTTTCCGAGTGTGGCAGTCTCCTCCTCTAAGTAAATGTCCTGATACCTCTCCCCTGGGATCTGCCACTGTTTCTCAGAAGTGACTTGGGCTTGTCTTTCTTTTTCCACACAAGGACTTTGACGTGGACTGTTACACACAGAGGCGACTCTCGGGAGGCAGCCACTCGTACGGTGGAGAGTCACCCCGCCTGTCCCCCTGCAGCAGCATCGGCAAGCTCAGCAAGTCAGATGAGCAGCTGTCCTCTCTGGACAGGGACAGCGGCCAGTGCTCCCGGAACACAAGCTGTGAAACACTAGGTGAGCGCTGGGTGTCCTGGTCACGCCTCATGTCTCATTGTTCCTTGGTAGCTGCTTTGGGGTCAGAGAGGCTCGTCAGCAGTCATATGGCCCTGGCCAACTCGTCAGAGTCTGTTTCCTCATCTGCAGAGTTGAGGGTACCAGTACCCACCTTTCTCAAGGATATGGGAAGTGTGAATGAAATAACCACGTGCATCCACATAGAAGATGCTCGGGCGCTAGCCATCATTATGGTTCTTCTGTGGTGTGCAGTTGGACCCCCTTTGCCAACATCAAGAGTCATCTGTGCTCAGAGCTGTAGATGATGAAGGGGAGAGCCCCTGACGACTTCTGACAGAGGGTGAAGACGAGCGAGCAGCACATGCTGGCCTCCCGGTCGGCAGGGCTGCGTGCCGGGGTCGAGGGGGTGGGGGTGGAGTGCAGAGGCGAGTCCGAGAGGCAGCGTGGCGGGAGGTGTCAGGAGCACCAGGCTGTCCCTGCCCCATGAGCTGGACATCCCACTGGGAGAGTTCATCTTAATCAGAGATTTATGGCAGGATTTCGATCCAGGGACGTTAATCTCAGCATCCTTGGGAGGAGTGGTAAACTGGAAACTCAGTGGTAGGAAATCGGAGGAGTTGTAACAGCCGCTTGGTGGGATAACGTGTCACCATGAATGGATCGACAGACAAAATCCAAGACCACTGACATAGTATTTTCTCAGTCTGGTTTTTTAGAACAATCTTAGGGAGAAAAAAGACTTTTAAGGAAATACATTAAAATGTAAATAGATGATAGTTAAATTATGGGATTGTGGATGATTTTTATTTTCTTGATTTTTGGGGGGGTCACATTTTCTTTTTTTTTTTTTTTAAGATTTTATTTATTTATTTGAGTTAGAGAGAGATTGACAGGGAGCATGAAAAGGGAGAAGGTCAGAAGGAGAAGCAGACTCCCCACAGAGCTGATAGCCCGATTCGAGGCTCGATCCTGGGACTCCGGGATCATGACCTGAGCCAAAGGGAGTCACATCACCAACTGAGCCACCCAGGTGCCCCATGGGGAGGGGGTCACATTTCCTACAGTGGTCACACACTTTTTTTTTTTAATAAGAAATTCAAAAAACACAGGAAAATACAAGGAACAGGGTAGCAAACAGCGGATTTTCCCACTTGCTTTTACATTTTCAAGCAGGGAGAAGAATGAGGAATATAAAATACAGCATTGGGATGAGATGGGGATCATGTTTGTGTTGCACGCGAATGAATGGGGCTGGGGAGAGCAGAGAGTTGGATTGCTGCTTTCTGCGGGGCCATGTGGTTAACGGGTCATGTTTTTTCCTGTTGTGAACGCAGATCACTATGATCCTGATTATGAATTCCTTCAGCAAGACCTCTCTAATGCAGACCAGATACCTCAGCAAGTGGCCTGTAACCTTAGCCCGTTGCCGGAGTCCTTGGGAGAGTCTGGGTCTCCATTTCTTGGCCATGATTTCCAATTGCCTCCAACATCTCCAGAAGGGCCATCCGCCACGGGACAGCTGGTGGACACGCCCCCTGCCCTCCCCGAGAAGAAGCGCAGGAGTGCGGCCTCCCAGACCACGGACAGCTCTGGCTGCCGGGTATCCTACGAGCGGCACCCCTCCCAGTACGACAACATCTCCGAGGATGACCTGCAGAACCCAGCCTCGGGCCCACCCATCCCCTTCACACCCTTTGCTGCTATTCTCCCCTTTCAGCAAGGAGGGTCCTCAGCCTCCGTCGAATTTGTGGGTGATTTCACTGTTCCGGAATCAGCGGGGGACCCAGAGAAACCGCCTCCTCTACCAGAGAAGAAAAACAAACACAGTAAGCTTTTGTCGAGCTGTTGTCAGGAAGCACACTGTGTCACCTAAAACGGGCGCACATTGATCTGAGCATCTAATAAGCATTAGGCCAGAATCAAACCAGTAGCCTCATAATTTCATAAAATGATGGGGTCCGCGGTACATGGGCACTTCCAGGAGCCACGCTTCTGGCGCCCACAGGCCTCCGCAGAGGCCCGAGTGTCTGGCCCCAGCACCCAGCGACACAGAGAAGTGAGTGTCAGGGCTTCAGGACAGCATTACAGCATCGCCCGGGTAAAGCAGGATGGACCTTTGAATTGAATTAGAGCCCGCTGCGCCCACAGAGCGCTTCTCTGAGGACCCCTGAGAGTGTGCAGGGTCGCTGTTTGGAGAGGTCCCTGGTACCCCCTCCCCCACCGTCTTCTGTTGGCAGACATGTGCTGTCATGGAATGACCTAGAACCTGAGGTGGCCTGGTTGGAGCTGCTGAGGCTATTTCTTATTAGACCACATATTTTTAATATATGATGTTATTAGGGTCCAGGGGGTGGGACTTAGAATTTAGATATTTACAGTTGGAATATTTTCCAACTGTCACTTTGCCATCACATTCCTAAGTGGAGTCCTGGAGGTTGTTTTCCTGCTGGTGTCCGGCTCTCTCCGAGCCCTCTCCGACCCGCCCCCTCCCCTGCTGCGCTGGCGCACCCTGGCTGGCACCATTTGGATGTGTGTGTGATCACCTGGACCACATAGCCCTAGGGCTCCCTGTCCCCAGCTGAAGCCGAGAACTTCCACCAACTCGGAAGTGACTCTCCATTCCAAATTCCCAACTGAGAGCACCTGATTAGCCCCAGCTATCCTGGGGTCCACCGTCAAAGAAGGGGAGAGTGGTTAAATGCAGCAAGTGTGGCCCTGAGGGCATTCTGGGTGGGCGTCGCCCAGGCTACGTCCTAGCCTAGGGTGGTCTCGCCCCCATCTAGAGAGAGCTGACTCTGGAGGGCTGATGAGGTCATTCCCCTCTGTCTTCACTCGGAAGAAAGCAGGTGCTACTAGAGGGGATCGCCAGCGGCAGCGCTGAGGACATTCCCCTCTGCATCTCTCCCTCCACACCAGCAAGTGTCTGGAGAGCTGTTGGCCTTTCCCCTCTACCCCTCCTTACCTTGACTTGAGTAGCGTGCCGCTCTGGCTTCACACCCTTTCCTCTTCTTTCCTTTCCTTGGAATCCTCTGAACCCAGAACGCAGGGTAGGGATGCAGCTGTGCGAGCCGCAGCAGGTGTGTGGTGTTGCCCGGCCATGGAGCCCGGGGCCTCACCGTCTCAGCTTTTAGAGCAGGTGCGGGCCATGGCCCTTATGTGGGGCTGTAGAGAGGAGGAGGAAGGGAGGCCTCCGCTGTTCCCTTTCCAACAGCCTCCAGTCTCCAGTGGCTAAAAATATTTTCTATTAATGTAGACATCTATTTTTAGGCTTTACCCTTCCATCGGTATCTGTAGCACTTGTGTCTGCAAAGCCTTGAAAAACTACCAAGAGCTTAAGGTGCGGCACAGCCTGAGCCAGAGCTTCACACACCCGTCGTGTTTACTCTTCGTGCTCTGGCTCCAGGCACTGATACTAGCTAGCGTGGTTTATAGAAGAAGGAGCTGGAGCGCAAAGGAACTGGGCCTTGCCGGTGTCAGCTGGCGGGTGGGTGGCTGATCTGGGCTTCAGAGCCTGTGCTTTCCCAGTATGCCAAGGAGGAAGGGATCCGGCCCTCCTTTGTGGAGAATGTGTGGGTTTCAGCAGTGACCCACAGGCAGCAGGGAGTCTTTGTTTTTGTGACGCATGAAAGGACCCCCAAACTTGAGGCCTGGTCCTAGTCTCCAGGCCACTCTTCGCTCCCTGAGGGGACCCTTGGGGAGTTCCAGTCTTTGACCTGGTGGAAAACTTGCGGAGTTGCTTTGCAAGAAGGGAGGGAGATAATCATCATCCCTTATATTTGGCTAATGCTGGACAAAATTGATACATACACAGTCCTGACACCATAGTGTCCTCCTTCGGTTTGCACTGATGTCCTCTTCCTGAAGGCAGCCCTCCAAGCCCCTTGTGCCCAACAAGCTTCCTGATCACTGCCCACAGTCCGCAGTGCTCACCAGAGCACCAGCCTGCCGAGCATTCAGGGACGCCTGCTGCTCCCTTCTCTAGAAGAGCCTCTGTGCTGGGCTCTTTGAAACGGACCCAGTCTTCCTTAGTTCTCGAAGGTCGTGATCCTCACTACTGTCTTGGTGCTTGGTGAGCAGGTCTCTGCAAAGATGTTGGCATCTGGAAGGTTGGTCCTCACTGAAGCTCCCTGTTTCAGTCAGGTGAAGTTGCTTGTGTTGTCTTCTTAAGGAGCACTTGGTAGGCCTTTGGGGTCCTTTCCCAAGGCTCGCATCTTCCTCTGGAACCTCACGGTGTCCGTCCTGCAGCGTGGAAGAAGAGTGCCCTGGGCTCGAGGCGGGCTGTGGGCTGCACTTGCCCTCTGGCGGCAGTGCCTCGGGGGCAAGACTGCCTTTACCTTCCTGCCTTTTATGGCCACGCTGTGCTCCACCTGCTGGAGCAAAGACATTCTTACTTATTCTTTGAAATAAAGGAGACAACGTTGAACCCGCACCTTAAGTGAAGGGCATCAGACAGACAGCCCTAGAGAAAGGAATTCCCTATCTACCTTGATCCCAGTTGAGGGTCTCCAGTTAAGCCCCCGGCTTTGAGGCGTGTGGAAAGACAGAATGAAGCCCTGCAAAAGTACTCTGGCCACTTTTTCTTGGAATCCAGCAGGTGCTCCTTCATAGCACTCACAGTGCGACCCAGGAGGGCCTCACCCAACTCCAGATGGTGCCCTCGACCTCTGCCATCCCGGGGCTTGCCGTACACACACCCAAGGTCCTCTGCTTCCAAACCTGGGGCCCTTTTGCTTGCCAGCTCCCGCTGTCACTAGCTCCGTCCTAGTGTGTGTGCAGCAGCCCTGCAAGTAAACTGATCGGCCCTCATTCCTGCATAACAGTGTCTCCCCTGCATGTGGAGCCTTCGTGTTTATAGGGAATTCTCTCTCAGGAGCTTCCTCCAGCCCCAAGAGAATGAGAAAGGCAGTACTGCATTCCAGAACAGCCTTGACCTAGACTTTGCCGTGGGGAGTGTCAAATGCAGGTTCCAGTCCCATGGAGACAGGGGGATTAGAGAAGGCCTGCTCCCACCCAGCCTCCCATCTTCATAAGGGGACCAAAGGGCCGGACACAGCTCCAAGCTGTCACTTGCCTCGAACCTGTAGAGTTCAGGAGGGCCTGGCTCTGGAGTTGGGGCTCCAGTCACTAACCCCAGTTGGGAGTGAGGTGCACACTGATGCCCCCATATAAGGGCTGAGGGCTCCGTGCCTGCCTCAGGAGAGGGTGCCTGCGAGGAACGGTCCCTGAGATGTTTTGCCTCCCCAGGTGGACAAGGCCCCTGCTGGCATCGGAGGCTGGGCTCTGAGGGCGCATGGCTCAGAGGCGGACAGTCCCATGGGTTGGCATCAGAGGCTGGGCTCTGAGGGCGCATGGCTCAGCAGGCGGCCCGTCCCGGGTCGGCATCGGAGGCTGGGCTCTGAGGGTGCATGGCTCAGCAGGCAGCCTGTCCCAGGTCAGCCTCAGAGCTACAGGCAGAGCCAGCCTGAGGG
Source organism: Spilogale gracilis (assembly GCA_004023965.1). Lineage (NCBI taxonomy): Eukaryota > Metazoa > Chordata > Mammalia > Carnivora > Mephitidae > Spilogale > Spilogale gracilis. The sequence goes on along the minus strand of PITA01005575.1, from coordinate 44,859 downwards.
AGCAGCATCGGCAGGCGGGGTGGCGAGGGCCTGGCTTTCTGAAGGAGGTTTAGGGAGGAGAGGGTGCACGTGTTCGAATTCAGGCATGTCTTTCCTCGCCTTCCATCCCTCCCCTGAGGATGTTCTGTAGCCTCCTGGGTGGAAGGGGAGAGTGGAGTTTAGTGGCTGTTACCTCCTGTTTACCCGTGGCGGTGGCTTTACAAGACCCACCCAGGGCCATCGCCTGCTTTAGCCAGTCACTTGGTCGGCATAGATGTGTGTTTCATTCACTCCTTCATTCTGCAGATGTCTGTGGACACCTGCTGGGTGTCAGGCCCTGGTGAGGCGGCGGCAGACATGGGCCCTGTCCCCTGGGAGCTTCAACTGTCCAGGGACAGCCAGTAAATCCTGTTGCATCTGCTTTGAAAATAAATCCTGAATCACAACAACCTCACCACCTCCACCCACATCACAATCTGTCACCCAAATACCGCAGCAGCCCCAGAGTTGTTTTCTCAAAACAGAGCAGCTCCGGGGAGGCCCACGAAGGGTTCTCTCCTGGCCGCCCAGACAGTTGCCTTGCTCCTTCCAGCCTCCCCTGCTGGCTGTGCTCTGCGCACCGGGCCGCTGGCCTGGCCTTAGCTTTTGCCCAGCCTTTGGCCTCGGGGTGGAAGGTCTCGTGTAGCCTCTCTGTATCCCAGAGAAGCAGCCACCACCGGCCCACTCCACGCTCTGTCCCCAGCATTCACACCTGGCCTGTTGTCTGTGTCCTGGGAGGGTGTGAGCCTCACACGGTCAGAGGCCTTGCCGGCCCCTGTGTAGTCGCAGCCCCTGAGCTGGTGCCCAGCATGGAGGTGCACACGTGGGACACGGGTGGCTTAGGACTGTGGGAAGGGCGAAGAGGACGCCATGAAGGGACAAAGAGAGGGGGTGCTGGGTGGACGGGGAAGCCAAGCCACAGGCAGTGGAGGGTCTGCGGGGCAGGCCTGGGGCAGGCCGGGGAGCAGCACGTGCGTGCACCCTGAGGATTCCCGAGCAGGGAGGAAGACCATGCGCCTGGGGTCAGAGGTGAGGGGAGTGGTGCCTCGCCTCGGCCAAGACCACAGAGTGTCAGGAAACCCCCAGGGCTTTTCAGTGGAGGGGGGTGGGGGTCCCCATATGCTTTTTAAAAAATAGACTACTTTTTAAAGCAGTTAAAGACTATTTTTTAGAGTGGTTTTAGGTTCACGGCAACACTGAGCGGAAAGTACAGGGAGTTCCCACAGGTCCCGGCCTCCCCCACTGTCACCTCTCTGCCCGAGTGCTGTGTGTTAGTTACCCAGCCCGCACAGAGCTGTCCCTGTCTGCCAGAGCCGCAGCCTACATAGGGTTCCCCCTTGCTATGTGTCCATAGGTTTGCGCCTGTGGGCAGCATGGTGGTGCCGGGCCACGTGGTGTCTGCCCGGGGGGGGGGGGGGGGGGGGGGGGGGGGACACGGACAGACTCTGTAGGCCTGGCCCCGACCTGGTCTGGGCGCGTGCGAGGAAGGGCCCGCAGCCGCCCCGCAGTAACACCGGGCTGCCCCCGACCCCCGTGTGCCCCGCAGTGCTGGCCTACATGCAGTTGCTGGAGGACTACTCAGAACCGCAGCCGTCCATGTTCTACCAGACGCCACAAAATGAGCACATCTACCAGCAGAAGAACAAGCTCCTCATGGAGGTGTACGGCTTCAACGACCCGTTCAGCACCGAGGCCTCGCAGGAGCTAGCGCCGCCCCCCGCCCTGCCCCCCAAGCAGCGGCAGCTGGTAAGCCGCCCTCCGCCACCGCGGGACCCTCTGCTGCTGGGGCCTCGCGGCTTCCCACATGGGTGCTCTCATCTCCTCCCGACGGGCTCCCCCTCGCCCTGGGGGTGGCGGCGCCCTTCTCTCCCAGAGCAGCCCCGTGCAGCTGGGCCTGGCTTGTACTCAGAATGGCTGCTTTCTCTGCTGACAGTCTCTTGGATTTTTCCTCTCTTCTCTGGCTCCAATATAGACCTCCCAGAAAGGAGGGACTCAATCGGGGCATAGGGCCTGGTCTGTGTAGGGCCATCTGTGGACTTGATTTACATAATGGCCCAACTACACAGAGTGACTGTCACCCCACTCTGGCCAGGGATGGCCCCGTGGAAACAAGCTCTATTGAAGCACGATGGGCTTACACAGAGCCGTTCTGTGTTCCCAGCATGGCAGGCTACCTCCTCTGAACACCCTCCCGTGCGAGGAGCCCCTGTAGGTAACGGAGCCCCAGTCAGTACAGAGGGCAGGCTGTCCTGCGTGGGACCAGGCGGACAGTCAGATCGGGTGTGTCCGCTGAACCCCTTCCGAACCCTGTCCCTGTGGCTCCCAGTTTACCGACCAGCTGGACCATGGTCGGGTGGTAGAGTCCTAGCATCTCACTGGGAAGAGTGGTCCTCGGAAAGGACCCGCTCAGAGCTGCACGTGCTGTTTTGCTTATGGGCTGGGCCAGCCTAGTAGTGTTTCCATTGCAGAGGGCCTCGTCCTTTTTGAGAAGACACGAAGGTTCTGGCCTGCCTTTTCTGGGAGGCAGCTGCTGACTGGACAAACAAGAGCCTGGGTTATTCCTTGAGCGCTTGCCCTGCCTCAGGGGCCCCGAGCTTTCCTGCAGAGCCTGGGACTAGCTGTGCCTCACAACTTGTGCCCAGGGCCTCAGTTCTTCGCCCACTCCATGGACACCTGACTATGCCCCAGTATGAATCTACGTGGCCGTGAAAATATTTCAGAAAGCAGTCTTTACCATGGAAATAGGAACACCTGCCCCAGGGACCCCTGACCTAAAATGTTTGAATAGTCAAGCTGGACTTTGTTGAGCTCTAAAACAGTCTCAGCCCCTCCTGCCAGTGCCCACAGATGCCCATCAATCATCCTTGGGCATCTTCTCCACTCCCTGGAGCCCACAGGCCCCTAGCGAGCACTCTCAGAATCAGAGCCTGTGTGGTAGGGCCCACCGAGCCCTCGCCATGCTGGCAGAGCAGTAGCGAGGAGCCCAGGAGCGGGGTGGATGCCCTCCTGAGTGCTCCCTGCATGCACGCTGCAGCTTTGGTTTGGCTCCCCGTGATCCTCCCCATGGCCTCTGTCCCCCACGTTAGGTCCGCGGAGGCTGAAAACGCCCACTCACCGCGGGAGGTAGAAGGTGGGGGACCAAGCCCACCTGTGGCGGCCGCATGGCTGCCCTCCCTCAGATGCAGATGCAGGAGGGCTTGTACTCCATTTTATGGGCACAGATAGCCATCATCATTGTGCCTGTCGCCCCCTCCCCCCGTATGGTGCAGCAGGCCCAGTTCTGAGCGCTTTACACGCAGGCGGTCCTAGACAGTTATTGTCCCCATTTTGCAGATGAAGAACCTGAGCCACAGCGAGCTTTCAATAATGCCCGAGGCCAAACAAGCCCCGAAGGGTGAGGCCCGGGTTGGAAGCGGGGCGGCCTGGCCCCAGGAGCGCCTTGTATGGGAGCACGTAGAACTGCAAGGTCTGCGCCCCAGGGAGGCCTGTGAGGCCCTAAGTCAGCGCCAGAGCGGGGCTCCAGGCCCACTGGGCCTCCTTCCGCCTTGCCACCACTTCCAGTGCACACACCTTGTATGAGAGTTGGCTTTTTAAGTCCCTCCCAAGGGGTGAAGGAGGGCACCTTCTCTCCACCGAGCCAAGAAGCCAGTCCTCTCCAGAATGCCCAAGCAGAATTAGGTAGCAGCCCATGAGCCTCTGTGCATACCTGCCTGACTGGTCTCTGCTTTTCTCCCTTCTTCCCTGTCCTCTCTCTCGTCCCTTCTGTCCAGCAGGCCTCCTATGCTGCTTCTTCCTTCTCTGTCTCCTACTGTGTCCAGCAAACTAAAGTGGCCTTCACCCCCGAGGACGGCAGTGCCACTCAGGGCATCAGTGTGTCCGTCTCTAACTCCTTTCTCAGCCGGCACGGCACCTTGCCTGTGCCCTCGGTGAGTCGCTCCCTGTTGCTCTTGGCTTGGAAACGTGAAGAGTGTGCCGTGCCTCCTGGCCAGTGTGCTGCTGCCCAGCCCCGACTCTGTCCTCCTGCAGAGCCCGCACTAGACCGGGAGGGGCAGGCGCAGGCGGCGCTCTGTGGCCTGAGGGCCTGTGAAGCGGTGGGGTGGGCGGGCTGCTGCTGGTGGGGACCGGAAAAGGTTAGTGGATGCGCTCTCGGCCTTGCTTCTCAGGCGTTAGCTGGCAGAAATGCTTTGGCCTTTCTATTCCGGTCTCCCGTTGGGCCGAGGGTCAGCCGTGTTTAGGTGTTCTGTATTTAAAGAGAAGTCTTCCTCCCATAAGAGGCCAGGCCAGGGAGAGCAGGCTTCACCAGGAAGCGACAGTTTGAGTCTGAGTTTGCTGTTTAGCAGACCCCTCCACAACTCAGTGGCTTAAAATGACCGTGACTGCTGGTCAGTGCGTAGGGCACAGGTTGGTAGGGTGACGGCCCGCCTGATGTTGGCTGGCCTCCCCGACATCTCTGGGACCTCTGCTGGGACCGCGGGCCACGGTGGCTATGCTCCTCCCAACCTGCCAGCTTCTGGGAGGCCAGCCCAGGCTTGCTCCCGCCCAGGAGCTGACGGGAACATGCAGGGTCTCTCCAGGCCTAGGCTCCGAGCAGGCCCACTGTCTGTCACTTCCTGGCATCCTCTTGCTTGAATCGCAAGGCCTGTCTGGGACTGTAGGAGTAGGGAGCTAGACTGTGCCTCTTGCAGGGAGCTGCTGCCCAGAGGGGAATGGGTGCAGCCATTTCTGTAAATAGTTTCCTTCCGACACTCAGGGGACACTAACCCTTTGGGAGGCACAGTACCGGTCTGTTACCATCTGCTGAAATCTGCATCTCTCCGGGAACCTAAACGGCCACGATTCTCCTTGAATCTGTTAAGGTGAGACTGAGCAGCAGGGGAAGAGCTTGGATGAGGCCGTGTTTGGGTTCTGCTTAACATCAGTTTTGCCTTCAGGCAGCTTATTTAGCCCTCCTGGCCTCTGATTCTTTCCTTCAAAATCATGCTTATCTCTTATTTTGTGATTGTGGGGATTTAGGAAAATCATAAAGGAACGTGGTTATTACGGTTCTTGCTCTCAGGGTTCTGGGTTGTAGGCTCAGCTCTGTCCTCGTTCTGCACGTGGCCACTCGGACTAACGGCTTCACCTAGCTGGACTTCCCTTTCCCTCTACACCCTGGTGACTTGCAGAGACCTCGCCACGCTCAGGCTCCCACTGTGGTCTTGTCTGGTTTCTGGGGCCCAGGTTAAGATGGTCCTGCCTGCTAAGGAATGCACTGTCCCTTTGGGTGCCAGGGCCTAGCTTTTTAGAGCCCTCAGCAACCCTGCGCCTCCCGTAGAAAGGCTAAACAGCCGTCCCTTCCCCTCCCGGCCCTGCCCTGGCACACAGACACCCTCTGTTCCTCGGCAGGCACTTCTGGCAGGCTCTTTTCACAAATCCTACAAAACTTGGCCTTTACACAATCCAGCTCTTGACTGTTTCTCCCCCCTCTACGAACAGAAAGTAAGTGTGAGTTATCCTAAGAAAGTGTTTACAGTGTCCCTTTTGAACAGTTTGGGGTTGGAGGGCTATCAGTGAGCAGAACTGTTTGCTACAGAGTTGATGAAAGTTTGAGGGCATTTCATTGAAGTCTGCGCACGAGCATGTCGTGGTTTTCATCCCTTGGGACACAGGGGAGGGTCAAGGCACCTTGCAGAAAGATTGGATTCTCCGTACCAATGTCACAGCACAGCCCAAAGGAGCGAGCTACTAAAGGGGCTGTGTTTCTTAAAGTCCCCCAGCCTTCCGAGCTATTGTAATGACCCGACTGTTTGGAACATTTGACATCTGATGCGCTGAAACCCCAGAGAGGTGGTTTAGTGCAATGCTAATATATTCTTCGTGTGTTCTCTGCGCGCATTCTGAGATGAGCCCCGGATTGAGGGCATTGGGTTGCTCTCAGAGCGGCCCTTTATTCCTGAATCTCCTCTTTCTGTCATTCCTGGGCCTGTGTCATCCTTCCAACAGGAATTGTGAAGAGGTGCCCTTAGGAATATAGCCCTTGTCAGATGTGAAGACACCTCACCCTCTCGGCGACCTGTTACTTCTGCCAGGGAAGATTCTAACCATTAAAAACCTCCTGAGGCCCCGGGTGCCTCAGTCGGTTAAGTGTCCAACTTTTGATTTCAGCTTAGAGCATGATCTCAGGGTCATGAGATCAAGCCCGGCTTTGGGCTTTGCGCTGAACGTGGGGCCTGCTTAAGATTCTCTCTCTCTCTCTCTCCCTCTCCCTCTCCCTCTCTCCCTCCCCCTCCCTCTCCCTCTTCCTCTCCCTCTCCCTGTCTCTTTCTGCCCCTCTGCCCACTTGTGCACACGATCACTCTCTCTCTGTCTCTCGCTCTAAAAAATAAAACCTGTTGAATTAGAGCAGGAAAGCTGCATTGACCAAGCTTAATTGAAGTAGGGGCTGAAAAAGCATCTTATTCCGTCATCCTGGTGTTGCGGGTTGAGTATAATACAGCAAGCATAGGTATTCTCCTTGTGCGGATCGTGCAGCAGGAAGCATCCTGAGGCAGGGTGTGAGGAAGGCCAGGAGAGTCACAGGCCGTCCATGGGAACACCCGGGGCTGCTGAGCCAGGACAGGGTCAGACAGAGCTCCGTGGGGGAGGTGGCATTTGAGCTATGGCCTGAAGGACAGTTAGGATTTCAGGGAGGTAAAGGATAAAGGTCAGGGAGAACGAGTCGCCGGTGTCTTGTTCTGAGCAGATGGTGACTCTGTAGGTGTGGAACCCGAGTTTTTGGGCATCAGCACCCAGGCTGTCCCCAGAGTGCCCGCTTCGCAGACAGTCCCTCTGCCGTGCCGTCCCCCCACGGGGCCACAGCAAGGGCCCGATCCCTGAGACATGGGGCAGCTCCCGAAGGCCCACCGACTCATCTGTCCCTCGCAGTAGCCCAGCAGTTGTCACAGATGCCACAGACACCGCCGCGGGCTGCAAGACCAGCCTAGCAGGCACCCAGGAAGGGGAAGAGCGAGGGAGAGACCGTGGAGCGGCGCGAGGGCAAGAGAATCGCCCGGAGAGAAGCAGAGCCCAGACTCAGCTTGCTAGGCACAAAACACTGTGTGTCTTCTGGAAAAAATTGGCCCCTGCCTTCCTCGTCTCTGTCCCTTGCTTCCTCCTGAGGTCACCGTATCTTTATGGCTCCCTGCCCTGCTTGGAGCTCACTCACTGAGAGATGAGAGCGGGGGAGTGTCCGTTGACAGCCCTTGCCCCGGGATGGGGAGCAGTTCTCCAAGCTCCAGCTCTCCTTGGGGGGCAGGGTGGAGGCGGCGTGTTCCGTCGGCCTGGCCAGCCTGCCAGGACTTTCCTTCCCAGCAGCCCGGCACTGTTGGTCCAGGGAGAGTGAGGGCCGTGCTGCCTGCGAGGATTGGGAGCTGCTGGATGTTTCAGATCCCGGAAGTTGCAGACTCTCCCACTCTATGCCGTTCCGGGGGGCCTTACCACATACCGTAGTCTACAGCAAGAGGGTCAGCACCTCACTACACGGGGCTTCCTGTGGAAGGGAATTAGATCCCACACACCTAACCGGTGACAGGAGCTGCAAAACCCTTCTGCTCCCAGCCTTGTTATTTCTTCTTCTTTTTTTAAAGATTTTATCTGAGAGAGAGCTTGAGAGGGGGGAAGGGCAGAGGGAGAAGCAGACTCCCCCGCTGAGCAGGGAGCCCGAGGCAAGGACTCAGTCCGAGGACTCTGGCATCATGACCTGAGCCAAAGGCAGATGCTTAACCGACTGAACCACCCAGGCGCCCCTTCTTATTGTATTGTATTTATTTATTTATTTATTTGAGATTTATTTAGAGAGCACATGTGCATTTGGGGGCAGGGGAGAAGGAGAGAGAGAGTCTCAAGCACACCCCCTCCCAGTGGAGAGCACTGTGTGGGGCTTAATCCCACAACCCTTAGCTCATGACCCGAGCCAGCCGGGTGCCCTGCATCCTTGTTATTTCTGTGAATGTTTTCACCGCCCACTGAGTTGCCCAAGCAAGGAAATGGGGTACTGTGCCCCCCAGCCCCATGCCCCGCCCCTACACAGCACGTTTGCGTGTGACATGCACGCCCCCTTACCAGGCCTGCTGCACCTCTCTCCCAGCCTTGTCACCACTCCCCTATCCCTGCCCGCGGTGTGGCCTCTTTGGCCTCCCTGCTGGCCTTCCTGCTGCCACGTCCCCTTCTCAGCACTGGTCAGGCTCCGGTGTCCCCTCAGCACCACAGAGCCTCTGCAGCTTGCCAGCTACTTCTCTCCACCTGTCTCCATGCCCGGCCCTCCATACGCCCCCTTCTCCTGGCCCCAGCTCCTCGGCACTCCCACACAGCCTGGCTTCTGCCGTCCGTTATGCCCTTCCTGATGTCCCCCACCCCTTCCCCACCATGTTTTTCCTCACTTCCCCAGATCAGTAGCCCTCCATTTCCTCTTCAGTGGCGGGGGCCTGGAATTGTCATGAGGTAAAGCATAAAGCATAGTGTAAGGCACACAACCAGCGTGCAATAAGAAGGGAGGCATTATGATATTTATCATCAACACTGGGAACGTGTTTTTTTTCTTTTGTAACGCTCAGGTTCTTTTTTCTCAAGGTCGTAAATCATCTTGAGGGGAAGGACTGGGCTTACGATGTGCTTGTGGCCTCATTACACAGCTCAGGGCCGAGCCAGCAAGCGGCAGGTGCTCTGTGATGCTGAATCGACTGGAAGGATCTTAGTTCACCCAAAAGCATTTAGCAGGGCCCAAGGAAGCACCTAGCTCTCCTCTGCCACCCGTCACCACATCCAGCTTCCCCTCTTCCCCACGTTTCAGTATGGCAGCGTGATGCTGGCTCCTCCATTTCCAGGCATCAGACACACTGGTCCCAGACTGGGTCCGAGAGCCCAGCTTCTTTCTTGTTTTCCTTCTCTACTAACCCATAAGGCCCTGGCTGCTCACCGTCTGGCCCAAGACCAGATCTTGGGGACCCTTTGCCTTGGAGGGTCGCAGAAGCAGCCACTGTGACGCAGCCATCTCTGCCTCTCATGTTGAAGACTTCTTACTGCTTTTTGGTTGGTGCTCGTGGCGTTTTGGGTGGTCACTGCTCTCGGAGCAGCTTCAGACCCAGGAGATAGCTGTCAGCCCTTTGCAGACGAGCTTGTGACTCCGTCTGCGATGGCCCAGCGGGTCTTGGTCCTTGTGCAGGTCCTGTGGTGACAGGAAGCCCGAGGGTGCCGCCTACACACACAGTCGTGCCCGTGCCCACACACCTCAAGCTGCTTGTCACCGCTCGGGGGCTGGAGGAGCCGGACCGTTTCATTTATCCAAAGTCTCAGTTAGAGCTAAGGTGAAGAAGCCAGTTGTCCACTATGAAGAACAGTGTTCGTGTGACATTTAGGAACTGCTTAATTGCCAGTGAGTAATGGAGACCAGCAGGGCTGTGTAAAAAGGAAAACCCATGTGCCGGCTGGACATCAAGAAGAGGGTTTTTGTCCTTCGTGTTCTGACACATTACAGAGTGTAGCTATGGCTCTAAATAGAGTTCTAAGAATAAGTATAAATTAGAGTCCCTGGCATGCTGTTTAAATCCAAACTGAGTAAAAATAGTTCAGTCAGATTTCTAGAGCTGAATTCAAATCATTTTTTAATCTGTACTTAATCTTTCTATAAAGAGCCAGTGCTCTTAAGGTCAATATTTAGCGAATATATAGAACATCCTAAAATGTGTTGGGGGATTTTGCAAGAATGTTATTAGCCATGAAATCATTAGCCCAGAGTCTGTGGCTTCAAGGAGGATCTTGTGATTTGGGTTGCAAAAATATGTCACATGAGAAGAAATGCAATACGTTTCCACTTTCACCCAAATTCTCCCAAGCAGAACATTTTGGGGTGTGTTTTTTTTTTTACATCCTTTGTTGTAAAATACTAATTAGAATGCTCAAATGGGTTTTAAAAATAGATTCCACCAAGAAGTTTATTCAAAAAGAAGATATTTTTTGGATCTAGAGTGATGCTAATGTTGCCGGTCTTTGATGAGATGGGTACTGTCTCCTCACGCCTACAGTAGGACCAACAAAAGTGGCTCTCCATGCCAGGAGCAGAAGGGTCTCTGGGGCAGGTGCTGGTGGCATCAGCCTGAGAATCTGCTGCTTGGCTTTGGAAACTTACCCTTTGACATGATGTAAAACATAATTGTCATAAATTAACACAAAGGCATTAAAGAAGGAAGTTGCTTCTGAGTGTAAGGGGCCCCACAAAGGAAGGCTTTGGTAAAGAAGTAGTTGACTGAGACCAGGAAGGAGAAAAGAGACATGTTGAACGGACTTCCTCCCAGTGTGCCGCACAGAGTGACGAGGAATGTTATCAAGGGTCCTTCCTGGTGACTTTCCTTCTCTTAAGAGCTAAACCAGGCTTGCCTCTGTCCAGGAGACCCGTCTCCCAGAGACCACGGAGGGTGTTGTGCAGTGGCTAAAAGCTGGACTTCTTCCAGGAGAAATCACTTGGCCCCATGTTGTGTTGACACTACAGTCTCTGGTTTAAGGGAAGTGCGAGCCCAGGACCAGTGCTGAGCTGTGGTTCCCGGTGATTCTCTGTACGGGAAGGAAGCCTGAACCGCACTAGAGCAGCAGCTGCCCTTGGGTGTGTGTGCTCACAAACGATGAAGACAAATGTAAGCCTGAAAACCAGCCGTCCAATAGCTTATCTGTGTTGGTAAGCAGCATCCAGAAACACTGAAGTCATGAGCCTTCCTTGCGCCAAGAGGATGCGGTAATGGCCCATCTCTGGCAACTCCTGTCTTCCCAGACACTTTACGACAGTAAGTCCATTCACTCCGATGATTGCATCGCCCCGTAATGGGGAGGGTTGACAGTTCCTCCAAGCTCCGAGCCCAGTCACTGCCACTGCGCGGCTGGCAGGATCCCTGGTCCGTGGCTCTGGCCCACGGCTGCTGGCGCGCTCTCTGCGCCCTCCCTGATAGTCACAGGAATTAAATGGAATGTCTTACAGTGGGGGATCAGAATTTTGCATTTAAAGGTCTCTATTCTTGCTTTCTTGCCAGCACGGGCTCGTCCCTAGTCAGTTTTGAGGCCAAGAGCAGAATGGAGACACAGTGGCTTTGAAAACTGATGCCTCCCCAGCTTTGCGTGGCTTTGCGTTCTAGCGTGCACATGGCCACACGGCCACATACGGGTCGTCAGCCGTCATTCTTCCACCCAGAAGAGTCACGGGGGTTCATTCACATGTCTGTTTTCAAAAGAGCAGATTGCTAGTTCCTGCATCTGTCCCGAGTGCAGGTGTTGTCTCGGCACCCCTGGCTTGTAGATCAAGCCTCAGCTCCCAGCCACGTGGTAGGTGTGACCCACAGAGCTGTAGGATGACAAGACTGGGGCGAGAGCGACATGCCTAGGAGCCAAGCCGTGTGTTGCGAGGTGTGGCCCGCTCTTTCATCCTGCTGCTTCATCTTTGTGACACGGATCACAACAGCCCTTCGTGTAGATGACATGAGATGATTCGCACAAACCCTTAGCCCTTTATCTGGCCAGCAGGCATCGTCCTCCCCAGACGGCCCTTGCTGGCACTTGGACTGGTGGTGTGATTGAGGCTGACGTTGGGGGCTAGGCAGCCCCTCCTAACTGCTTTCTTTCCCGAGAACTTGCTCTAGCACTCCCAAATCTTCCACAGAAATCTGCAGTCTCCAGACAGGCAGCCCCTCTCAGCCCAAACAGTCATACTCTGGCTATAAATAAAAATCCCTGCTACAGAGAGTGCAGCAGCTCTCTCTCAGAAACACAGCCAGGCACCAGCCAGGTCCTAGAATAAACTCCAGGCAGTGATGAAGCGGCGTTTCTGCTCAGCGGCCAGCCTGCCTTTCGCCCTGCCGCGATGCGGAAGTGTGGTCTCACAGGCCAGGAAGAACTTGGGGAGTCTGCAGAGACTGGCCTTGTCCACAGTGGTGTGACGATGAGCCCCAATGTGACCCTCCAGGAGGGGCACTGAGGGTGCTTTGTGGCGCGCTCATGCTGCCTTTCATCGGCCGCCCCCTTGAAGGTATTTTTCAAGCTTGGCTCTTGTCCCAGCAGGACTGCATAGCTGGAATGCCAGCGGCTGGAGTAGCTCAGGAAAGAGGGGACTTTGTCCTAGAGATGGGAGCCCCCTCTGCTTCCTCTGCAGCTCACGTCCGTGGGGCATCCATCCCTGGGACGTCTGGAGCCTCTCCCCGATCCCCGGGCTCCCACTGTGGCAGGGGAGCTTGTCGGCTGTCCTCCCACACTCAGAGCCACTATGAGTCCGGCGGGGTTCTTCATTAATGCACTTCATTACAATATCAGAGTCAGTGCGTTTGTGTTCCTTCGTTCGGTGGGTATGTAGTAGACCCCGTTAACCACCTGAGCCCTGTTGCTGGAGTGGCTCCCAGACTGGTAGTTTGGAAGGCAAGGAGGAGAGCCGACCCAGCATCACGTGCCGGCACCGTGCTCAGAGCAGCAGAGCCTCATCTCAGTGAGTCCACACAGGCTGTCCGGGAGGAGTGCTGTTGTTTCCGTCCCCGTTCTAAAGGTGGAGAAGCCGGGGTCCCTGGCTGGCTCATTCTGAGGAGTGTGATACTTGATCTCAGGGTCGTGAGTTCGAGGGCCAAGTCGAGTGTAGAGATGACTTAAATAAAGACGAGGAAACCAAGGCTCGGGAACCTTGGTGACGTATCGAAGGCCCCAGGGTAGGAAGAGAGGGCCCAGAGCCCAGTACATGTGACCTGAGAATGTGCCTGTAGCGGTCACCCCGTGCCATGTCGCAGGGGAGGCATGCATGGGTATGCGTGAGTCTGCCGCCCCGAGCTGGTCCCGTCGGACCCGATGCACCGTGTGATTGTGCAGACCCCACTTCTGTAGGGACGTCCGCTGCCCGGTTCTGCGGGGCCTGCTCGAGTGCTGGGTGAGCTCACGTGGGCCGGGGGCTGTCAGTGAGGACAGCGTCAGGGCCCCTGGAAGGACTGGCACCTGCCCCAGAGGCTGCTCTGACACGGTCGCCCAGACGCAGCTACTCGCGGCGCGGGTCTGGAGGCTGCAGGTCTATGATCGGGCTGCCGGCATGGCTGGCGCCCACTTCCACTCCCAGACTCCTCCTTGTATTCTCACGTGGTAGGTGACATCAGCACGCTGTGAGCCTGGTGGCCCCTGGTCTCCCCACCTAGTACCGCCATCGGGGGAAGTTAGGATTTCAGCATATAGATTTGGGAGACACCGACATGAAGCATCATTGATCCTAAACTAGTTGGAGTCATGGCAAGTCAGCAGATCCCCCGGCAGCACCTCCCCTTGGTGCACAGGCAAGATATCTGAGAACTGGGCTCCCACGGGAGACTAGAGCCACTGCCTGAAGTGGTGGCGTGGGCTTCTCTCGGGGTGGCCTCCCATCCACTGGCTGGTGGGAGAGCCTCACTGAGGGGACATGTTGACCAGGGATGTACTGGAGGGTCCCAGGCGCCAAATAACTTACCCACTGCCATCCCCAGCAAGGCCTAGTTTGAGTCCCCTGGGCCTGGGTGGCCGCTGGACAGGCCGGTGAGCCGTGGCACCTGGCTGCCGAGGGTACAGCCTAAGAGCTGTGGAGCCGGGGTGGCCCTCATGTGGCTTGTTCAGAAAGAAGGATGGGCACGGAGCTTCTTACCAGGAAGCTAGACCTTTGTCGCTCAGAATGTGCAGGACATTGCCCGCTGATTCGTTTGGCCACTTGCAGGGTTGGTCTTGATTTTGGGAGTGAGGTGAGAAGTAGAACGTGTGAGAGCGAGTAGTCACCGCAGGCCCGTGTCCTGAGTCTGACGTAAACCAGCCGAGCCTGAGGGAGCGTTAGTCAGCCCACCGGGAACGGGCGGGGGCCGGGCCAGCAGCGGGTGGGGTGGAGGGGCAGTGTGCCTGTCACTGGGTTGTGGCCCCTCTCAGGCCAGCGCAAAGTTGTCACTTTGCAAAACCACTTAAGGGTGTGAGTGGCTTTAACCTCCTGTTTAAAATTTTATTTCTTCTTCCCCCTTTTCCTTGTCCTGGGTTCTGAAAACCCAGTGGCAAAATGCAGAGAACATTTGAGTGAGCAGTGTGCAGACTTGTGTTGAGCTTGGCTCACGTCAGAGTCTGGCATTCACGGTGGGCAGGTGGGCCTGGCGGGGACTTGGGATGCAGACCCTTCCACACGGGTCCCCCTCCCATTACCCTGTGACAGCATCAGGTTATCAGGCCTTTTGTGGGACACGGTGACATTGTCAGGTTCTGAGCTTGGTGGCCCCTGGTCCCAGAGCTCCTCTCTCCCTCCTCCCACACCAGAGCCCAGGCCTGGACAGTGCTCGTTGACTCTAAGAAGCTGCGGGGCACCCACTGTCACCCCCAGCCCGGCTTCGGGGTTCTCTAGGGGTATCAGAAGCATTGCAAGACCCCTTCATTTGTTTAAAAAAAAGAGAGAGAGAGAAAGAAAAGAAAAAGGAAAGATTGCATAGGAAAGGACACGAACTCAAAATTTTTAGCATTTTGATAGCACAGTCCTTCCAACCATTTCCCTTCCCGAAAGCATTTCAGCTGGATTTTGGTATTTGAAAGGCTGCAGTGTTTGACTTTCAAGGGTTATCCAAAGAGATTCAAGCAAAAGGTTCAAAATGAGTGAACAGGACCCAGGGGTCTGAGTGCACGTCCTGAATTTAGCCCCGAGGTTGCTGAAGAGACTGATGCATGGGTTGGGTTCAGCGGGTCGAGCTCTCCGACGGACCAGAGAGGTGGGGTTACCTGTACAGCTTGGGGGGCATCTGCGTCCCACTGCTGAGACACAGAGGTGGAGCCGGTCCTCAGGCCCTTCTCAAGGGAGGACGTGCCCAGGTTGGGGAGCCTTGGCCAGAGAATTGCGGGGGTTGGTGTGGCCTGATTGGTGGTCCTCATTAGAATTACTGTGAACAACCCGCCACAGCTCAGCCGAGTTAATCTAATGACTTTTTCTTTTGTCTCTTTTCTTCCTCCCATCTTCCCGTTTTTGTGTCTGTCTTCTGCTTTGATCCTGTAGTATAAATCTGTGTTTAGGTCCTACTCCCAGGATTTCGTGCCTCACAACCAAGCTTCCGTTCAACCTTTCCTTCCGTCTACCTCCTCTTCCTCTCCACATTTCCCACCCGTCCACCAGTCTCAGAGCTCCGACTTAGCGGGGCCAGCCGTAGCCAGTCTGCCTCCCAGCACCGTGGACGGGCCTCTCTCATCTTCTCAGGAGAGCAACTTTCATGGGAACACTGTCTGCCTTCCTTCCGAAACCTCTTTCACTGACTCGCCCCAGACGCCTTCGGTGAGAACTCCGCGCACACCCCTCCGTGTGCGGCTGCCCGTTTTGAGAGAGCGGGTTGGCTGCTCCCAAGGCCACCGCTGGCGCAAGTCCCCGGCAGCCGGGTGTGTTGCCGGTGCGCACCCAGTGGCAGTGGGCCGGGACCCAGGTCCCTGGGAGGTCACAAAGCGCCTTAGTAGCCTGTTTGCAGAGCAGTAGTGGGAACCTTCCATACAGAGTTCCCGTCATATCTTCCAAAAACGGATTGGTGACCATTTGGAGACAGTCTCATAAGCCTGAGACAGAATATGCTCCTGGTTTTCTGTTGGGCTGTGTGCTGTTAGAGAAAGCTACCGACACGTTTGGAAGACAGGTGCAGACGAAGGACTCTGACAGAGGGCAAGCCTAGTCAGCTCTGTAGTGTACATGGTGCTGAGGGGGTGCACGGCCTGTGCCGTCCTGCTCCCCGGGTGCTCCGTCGGGGCGCGGGGTGAGCGAGTGCAGGCCGGCGGGGGGCGGCGCAGCCGTGGTGCCTTGGCCGGTGTTGCCCTCCCTGCCGGCCCCCCCCACTCCTCTGTGGCAGCGCCGGGAGGAGTACGCCTCCTCCAGGGCAGTGTGAATGGCCCTCGACGTCTTTGGGGAAGATCCAGCAGGAAACTCGCGTCCCCTGACACAGAGGCAAGAGGTGGCAAAAGTGTCAGCGTTCTCTGGCCTGGGAGAAGCTTCCCAGGAACAGCGACGGCAGGATGCTGCCTCCATCTTCTCCTCCTCACCAGAGGAGTGTCCCGGTCAGGGCCAGCCCATCAGGCCGCTCTCCCTGAGCTGTGCCGGCTGGGGGGCTGTCACATGTGCATTTCCTCTCATCCTGTCTCCCCCAGAGTGAAAACACCAGTGAGGAGGCTGGTGAGGGTGAATACGTCAGTCTGTATTCCTCTGGCCAGAGCAGCGAGGAGCTGGCTCACTCTCGAGGAGTAAGTAATGTCAGGGCTGCCTCGTGCATGTGGCCTGGCCGGGTTGGGCCTGCTTCTGCCTGGCTGAGCCTCCCGGTCGCTAGCAGGCTGGGGCCCCGCCGCCTTGCCGAGCCAGCATGGCTCCGTGGGGAGAGGAGGAGAGGATGTGACTCCTGGAGGAGGTCCTCCCGCTGCTTTCAGAACGTGTGGCACGCTGCAGGCCTGGCCAGAGGGGTCTTCCAGAAATCTGTGGAGGCAGCGTGGTGTTGGCCTGGCCACACCTCGGTTGCTGTCCAGGATTTCTTTCCATCCCATCCCATCTCCTAGTGTTGAGCTCCGTGTTCCGCCCCCTACCCAGAGGGCGGGAGTCTTCTCTCCTACACCAAGACTCCCAAGCCTTCGCCCCCTCACCCATCCCCAGCATGCTCCTTCACCCCCATAGGAGCAGCCTCCTCAGAAGGTGGGTGGGTCTGGCAGGGAGCCCCCGCTATGTTAACGCACCTCCCACCTGAGAGCATAGAGAACCACCGAAGTGGCCATCCTTGGTCGACTCCTGTCCCAGCTCGATACAGTCGTTCTGCTGAGCAGTCAGCTTTCGGGTGTTGGCTGTAGCAAACCGTGAGCAGGTGTCCCCTGTGAGGAGGTGCCATGAGGACTCGAGTCCTCCCTGCTGATCAGCTCACAGCGCCCAGCCCGTTAAAAGTGTAGTCACTCCTGATGAGATGGTCCCCACCCAGGGCACCCCCACAGGATCTTAGATGTCCACAGAAGGCCCCACTGGAGGCCTTAGCAAGTCCTAGAGCTCCGTGGAGTTTTCAGTCCAGTGGGGCCCCTGACTCTGTCCCTGGAAGCCGCTGCTCCTCTGGTGAGCTGTGCCCCCGTGTCACCCACCTCAGCCTCTGCACAGGGAAGCCGTTCCCTAGCTGGCCGCCTGTGGCTCTCCCCTCCCCGTGACCACATTCAGTGCTGACTTGACCTCCAGGCACTCTCCGTGAGGATGATCTGTGTGTTCATGCCGCCCCGCTCTGTGTTGTGGCCTAGGTGGCAGACCGGGGTTCCCAGGGCCAGGCCGCTGGAAGAGGGGATTGCGTTCGTGCTCGAGCAGCTAGAACCCTTGCAGCCATAACTGGGAGGCATTGAACATGGCGGTCTTGAGGGCTGGTTGACCTGGGAAGTCGGCAGAGGTTTGCTGCGCACTGGCAGGCGCTGTGGTTGAGGACACAGCCCGGGGGGCAGACAGCCCTGGGCTTGAGTGCGGGCTGCAGCCTTCTAGCTGTGTGGCCTTGGGCAGGGCCTTCCTCTCTCCCAGCCTGTGTCTGTGTGTGCGAGTGGGCATGGTGACGCCAGTGACACACGGCTCTTGGGCAGGGCCAGGTGAGAAAGAGGTACCTGAAGCCCGTAGTGCAGCACCTGGGGGAGTTTGGCCGAGTGGCGGCGACCGCGACAGTCCTTTTTCCTAGGAGGTGCTTGGGATGGCTTCGTCTAAGTCGGCAGCTGACAGAAGTCCTAAATAGGGGCACCTGTTACTGTCCACAAAGGCAAGATGCTAGGCCAAAGAGGGCCTTGCCCTTCCTGTGTCGTGACCTGCCTTCTGCGGTCCCTCGTTCATGTCCCGGATTGCTCCGTAGGAACTTGCTCTCAAGGCCACTTGCAGGCGGAATGCTGGGAAGTAGTTCCGCCCCGGGGGGCACCTGTCACAAACCCAGCACTGACTTCTCTTTTCAGGAATCACCGGCTGTGAAAGACGGACATCCCAGAGATCCCTCGTCAGCCAGCAGCGCAGCCGGGAAGGAGAGCAGAGACAGTGACAGGTAGGGAGTGACCGTGTAGAGCAGGTTCCCCGAAAGCTGCAGGCCAGGCTGGGGAGGGCAGCCTCCTGCCCGCCGGGCCTATGGGAGCTTGAGGTGTACATCCTTTCGTTTTCTTCTGACTCACAAAATTCTGCATGCTCAGGGTAGAAAACATAGCAAGTGCAGAAATGTGCGGGTCAACCAGAAAATTCACTAATAACCGCACCGATTAAGGGGCCTTTGTTCTGGCTGCAGTCCGCCTTCCTGGTTACGTGCTCACACGCCATCTACTTTGCAAGTGACTGTGCCAGTCTTTTAAATTCCAGGCCAGGGGCGCCTGAGGGGCTCAGTCAGTAAGCGTCTGCCTTCAGTTCAGGTCATGATCCTGGAGACCCGGGATCAAGCCCCGCATCGGGCTCCCTGCTCGGCGGGAAGCCTGCTTTTCTCCCTCTCTCACTCCGCCTGCTTGTGTTCCCTCTCTGGCTGTGTTTCTCTCTGTCAAACAAATAAATAAAATCTTAATACATAAATAAAAATAAATAAATCCCAGGCCAACCTTCCTCATCCTCTTCCAAGTTCAGGCACACTAGGGGGTTGTCAAAGAGCTCCCACACAACAAAACTTTTTATTGTGAGTTCCTAGGTGTGTTGTGTGTATATTGTGTTAAACCATTTGCAAGTAAGTTACAGACATGACACTCAGCTCCTGAATACTTCAGTGTTCCTCATAAAATATTTCAGTTCTTTTAAAAGGCTTATTTATTTGAGAGAGCGAGTGAGCCCATTGGGGTAGGGGGGTGGGCAAGAGGGAGAGAGAGAGAGAATCTCAAGCAGAATTCCCGCCCAGCACAGAGCCCACCTGACACAGAGCTTGATCTCATGACCTTGAGATCCTGACCTGAGCCAAAACCAACAGTTGGGTGCTTAGGGGCGCCTGGGTGGCTCAGTCAGTTATGGGCCTGCCTTTAGCTCAGGTCAGGATCTCAGGGTCCTGGGATCCAGCCCCGTGTCAGGCCCACTGCTCAGCGGGAGTCTGCTTCTCCCTCTCTCTGTACCCCTCCCCTCGTCTTGCTCACTCATACTCTCAAATAAATCTAAAGAAGATGAGTTAGACACTTGACTGACTGAGCCACTCAGGCACCCCTCCTCTTAAAATATTTTAAAAGCCTACCAGATTGTAATACCATTGTCACACCTAAGAAAATCATAATAAACTCCCTCATATCATCTGATATGTAAACCATCTTCCATTTCGCCAGTTCTGCCGAGAATTAACTCGTGTCGCTTATTTCTTGGAACCAGTACCAGTCAGGAGTCAGTACATTTACTTATATGTCCCTTTCATCTTTTGTAACATTTTTCAGTGTTGGTACAAGTCACAGGTGACCAGTCTAGGAGCCTGTGCTAAATTTCTCACGTGTAGAACCTGCAGGCCCACTCTGCCGTCGGTGACTTCATGTGGGCATCGCCTTCTCAGTGGAGTGTTCTATGAATCCAAGCTTTTCCTCCCTCTCAAGGCCGAGGTTCACCTACCTCCGGGGTTCTGGGCACAGAGCTAGGCGGTACCCCCTCAGCAGGCCTAAGCATAAATAGTGGAGGGGGGTGGTAAAAATAAAAGAGCAAGGGACAGGAGAAAAAATAGACATCATTCATTCTGTAGGGGCCGGTTGAAGAGGGCCGCCTGCCCAGCCTGCTCACGGCCACTGCGAGGTGCCCTCCACATGGAGGCTTCCCGGGCCATCTGCCTGAGCTACGACCTCCCCGCGGATTAAGCAGGGGATGTTGGGTTTTCGAGTTGAACACCTAGTAGCAAGCAGTGGCCGTGCCAAGCGACAGGAGCCCACGGGTGCCGCCTCCAGCTGCACTGAACCCGAGAGCACCATTTTTCAGAATTGCAGATGCCCTTCTGGGGGAAAAAAAGAAAAAAAAAAGCAGAAGAATGAGCACACTCTCTGCTTAGAAGCAATTATGAAAATGTCCTCTTTCCACGAAGGCCAGACCACAGACCTGACACCAAAGGCACACGTAGCAGATGCTTCTTCCTGGAACTGTAGTGATTTTGCTCTGGGCCATCCTTGTCTTGCTGAAGGCATAAATTTTTATGTCTCACGTACTCAGGGTTAAAAATGTGGCCCGTGACCACGAGGCCAGCCTGAGCCTCACAGGCTCCATGGTGGAAATCATCAGAATAAAATGGGAATATGGAAGAAGATGCTGGGGGAAGCAGGGTGCCTACAGACCCAGTGCCCATCTGCTCCCAGAATGCCCCCTCACCGCCCCATGTCTCCCCCCTGCTGGCGGCTCTCTCCTTCTCCCCCTTCACCAGCAAACTCCTGCTCCACGCCGCAGGTCTGGGCGCAGCCATCCCGCCACAGGCCCGGCTGCCCTTCACGCTGGCCTGGGTCTTTCTGCTCAGGCTGCTGCCCCTCCTGCCGCCCCCAGCACCCCAAAGGCAAGGACCAGGCTGCCTGGTTCAGGCATCTCAGCCCCACAGAAATGTGGCCCTTGGGAAAGCCTGGAGGACTGACCTCAACAGCCATGTGAACTCCCTTCAGCCGGCTTGCCGTTTTGCTCTTCTGTTCTTGGGTTCCGACTGTGCATACGGGAGCCTTCACAGAGGGACTAAGCCCATCACGTACCTAAATAGCTCAGTGAAACCGTCTTGATCTCCTCTTTTTTCTTTTTTTTTTGAGTGGGACTTGAACTCATGACCCTGAGATCAAGAGTGGGATGGTTAACCAGTGAGCCACCCAGGCTCCCCAGGCTCCTCCTTCATCCCTTCTATGGACAGAACATGCACAGAGAGCAAGAGACGCCCCAGAGTCACACAAGTTATCAGTAGTGGTACCGGCAATCCAGCCTGCGGCCCAGCTCCCGGCCCCAGCTCAGGCCCTGTGAGGTGGGGGTGGGGAGTGCTGGGGCCTTCGCAGGAGAGCTGCGGTTCCGGGAGAAGCTGTCGGGGCAGGGGGCCGCACCACCTCAGCCCCCTGGTGTCCCAGGCCCCGGGGCCTGCTGGACCCTTGCAACACAAACCATTCCTCTCTAGAGCCTCAAGATCACCAGACGGTTCAGAGTTGGCTCGGTCGGAGGAGGAAGTGGATGAGCTGTCCCTCATCGACCACAATGAGATTATGGCAAGGCTGACACTCAAGCAGGAGGTGAGTGCAGGCCTGGTACGGCCTGGTCCATAAAGGGTTGAGAGGGCCCTGAGGATGTAACCTTGAGGTGTCTCAAACAGAAGGACCCAAGCAAGGCACTGACAGCGGAGGTTGCTACCCCCCACTTGGCGGGCTCTGTGCCCGGCATTTACCCTGGGCAAGTGGGTGACCTCCTGGAGAAGGTGCGCTGTCCCCTCCCCTGACACGTCCAGAGAGTCATCTTGGGCAAGTCACGTCACATCTCTAGGCCCCAGAGGGTACAGTGACGGGGAAACCCGCGCAGGGTGCTTAGCACGGAGCCTGGGCGGGGTGAGCCCTCATGAGCGGAAGCTGCCTCCTGTTGGTGTTGACCAGTCGCCACTGCAGCTTTAGTGGGCGGCCCGGGCTGAGTCAGAAATCTCAGGCCTGCAGCCGCCTCTGGCCTGTACCTTGTCAGGAGGGCCAGTATGATCGTGAAAACCCCGAGGACCGCCTCAGCGTGCTCGCCCCGACCCAGCCCCGGGGAGTGACTACAGTTCTGGTCTCTGGCGGCATGGTGCCGCACACACAGCCAGGCAGGCGGCTTCTGCCCTCTGCGCGGTGCCAGCCTGGGCCGAGCAGAGCAAACAGGGCAGGGCTGGCGGGCTCTGTGGGGCAGCCATCTTCTCTGCAGAGAGAAGCGAAGCCCTTCTGAAAAATCAGGTTGTGGCATAGCTGCCCTCAGCCGTAGCTGGAGAGCCCAGATGCTGTCAGGACCCTGGAATCCAGGGGTGGAAACACGGACGCCCTGGAGAGGCAGATGCGTCTCCGAAATTCAGGGCCGTGAGCCCCTGGGAACTTGCAGGATGGTTTCCATCAGAACCAGAGCAGGGAGGGGAGGTGCCCTCATGCAGGCCTGGTGCCCTGTTCCTGGCCCTGCGGGCTGACAGCTCTCTCTGGCTCTGGGCAGGTGTATGGGCCAAAGCCTCTGCCCACGTGGAAGTTTGACTTTTGTCCTTAATTGGCAGAGGGCAGCTGGTAGCATATGAGCAATGTCAGGGACAATTAAGTGTCTTGGTGATGCTTTACACTCCTCTGAGGGCTCTCGTGGAAAAACCTGTGACACTATGACAAGTGACTTCTCCGTCGACCTGGGGAACAGATGTAAATTTAGGGTGGCTTGCTGCACTTTTAGGAACATGACCTTACTTGGACAGCCCTGCTGCCCCTACGGTCTTGGGAGTGGCTGGTGGCAGTCCTGCCTGCCTCCCTGTGGGGTTCCACCATCCCCAGCGGGAGAATTCCCCTCCTCGCGTCCCTGCCCCCCAGGTTGGTGAAGAGGGAGAGAGCTGACAGTGCCCTCGTCCCTCAGCTCTGCCGTGACCCAGCACAATGTGTCTTGGTGTCTGGGCAGCTCCTGGGGCCGTCCGCCTCCCAGATGAGTTCTGGTCTGTCCCGCGTGCAGGGCGGCCTCTGCCCTCGGCCCCGCTGTTCCCAGCCAAGGGAGGGTGGAGGGAAGAGGGCCCCGGGGTCCCTGCAGTGCGGCGGCTTGGTCATGTCATCCCTGCCTCAGACTTCCTGATCCAACTCTCACGGCTGAATTCCGCTGCACGCCCTCCTTTGCTTTGTCCTTGCAGGGTGACGACGGGCCAGACGTCCGTGGCGGGTCGGGAGATATCCTGCTGGTGCACGCTACTGAGACCGACAGGAAAGGTGCGGCTGCGCCTGGGCAGGGGCCTCAGGCCTCGTCACAGCCCGGGGGGGGGGGGGGGGGCAGAACGTCATCCAGGGGCCCCGCAGTCACTGTGCGGAAAGCCCAGCCTGGGGGTGGGGCCAGCCCTCTCAGAGGGCCCCCGGGGGCTGCGGAGAGAGAGCTTACAGCAACATGTAGGTGTAGGTGCTCCGACTTTTCCTGATGGCTGACCCATGTGTTATTCCAGACAGTAGACAGGGTTTCCCTCGTGGCCGGAGGTCAGCCTTAGGCCGGAGGTCAGCCTTAGAGTGGTGGTGGCACCGTCCTAGGATGGCTTCTGACTCCTCAGTCCGTGGCCACCCCGCTCAGTGCCCTGTTGACAGGGCTGAAAAAGCAGGGGGCCTAATGTTGAGTGGACTCTGAGCTAGCGAAAGAGTGCTCAGTCCACATCTGTTCTGGCAGGGGGAGGGGAGGGGAGGGGCACCGCTGGTCCCGCCTGTGGGCCCCACCACCGCACTCCTTTTCCTGCCACATCTTTGAAAGTTATTAGAAAGGGCGTGTGACAACAGTATTAAAGCCAATTGTGGGAAGAATTAAATGCCCCAGTCGAGAAACTACAAAAACAGTACAGAAGTGGTCACATTGCAGAGAATTTGACGAGTAGAGAAAAAAAAGAGATGACCCCAGCAAACTTACCATAGCCACTGATTTGCCTTCTGGGCTTTCTTCATCCCTGGTTTCTTTGGACTAGGGCAGAAACCGGGTCCTGGGGACTGAGTTCAAAGCCAGGCACGTCCCATCCTTTCTGGCCTCAGCCAACCCAGCTTTTTGGAGAGGTCCCCGGTGGGCAGGGAGAGGCACACAGGCCGTTCTCCGGAAGCAGTGCTCGGGCTCAGGAGCAGCCCCCCCGCCCCAGCACCCGCCTCAGCGGGGCAAGAGCAGCGGCTTTCCTTTTCCTCCGAGGGCCGGAGTGGGAGCTGGCTCCGCCCTCAGCTGGAGCAGCAAGCTCTGCGGTCCTGCAGGGGCAGCCGGCTCCGGCCCTGGCCGGAGGGAGGCCCGTGGGCAGGGCAGTCCAGCGCCCTCCAGGGGGCCAGCCATGTCCAGGACAGGAGGCGCTGCCACCAGCTGGGACCTCCTCTGATTTCAGTCATGGAGAGATGTTGAGGCTGCAGGGGAACAAAGTCATTTATATGTGGATGGATGGTGGAGGCAAAGGCCCCGGGCCACACAGCCCATTCCTTGGGCAGGTGGCTTTCTGTGGACCAGAGACTACCCCACACCCACGGCTCAGGGCTTGCAGACTTGGATCTGTTCCATTGGCCTGTGCTCGGCCCATCTCTGCCTCCTCGCCTAGCCCGTCTTTGAATAAAAGCCCGAGTGGGCAGTGAGCTGGTGAGTTGGGTCCAGGAAGGGGGAGCCTGAGCAAGATGCTGTGTGCTTCCAGCCTGGGAGCCTCCTTCCCAACACCTGCTCTGCCAGCCAGGCCCACCCCGGCGCAAACCCAGAGGCCGGGGCAGGCGCTGCGTTTGCTCTCGTGTGTCCTGGAGGTGACTGGCCAGGGCCCAGGAGCCGGGGTTCGGCTGAGCCTGCGCTGATCCCCTGGAGACGCGGGCTCGATTCCTCCCCATGGTGAGCTGGGGGGGGGGGGGTGAATGAGAGAAGGCAGGAGAAGGGGGTCTGTGTCCAGAGAACAGCCTTATCTTAGGTCTCTCAGTATGTGGAAATTCCCAAGATTTGTGTTCCTGGGCCCTGCCATCTAAAGTATTCCCTATGATTAACTTCAGAGTCCTGCCGGTGAGTTTGAATTGTTTTCTCTAGGCCCGCAGTCTTAGCTGTGTGCAGTGGGCATGCTGGCTACCTCTGTCCTCCCAGCCACAGGCATCACTCACCAGTTGTTCTTTGCTCTAGATTTGGTGTTATACTGTGAGGCCTTCTTGACCACCTACAGGACCTTCATCACCCCGGAGGAGCTCATCAAGAAGCTGCAGTACAGATATCCTTCCCCGTGGCCCCCCAGCCCTGGCCCCGGGCCTCTCCGGGCGCACAGCCTTCGGAGCTAGCCGGGAGAGAGGGTCTTTCTTGCCTGCTCCCCCGCGTCCTAGCTTTGGGACCTCGGGCCGGGCTTTCTCTTCCAGTCTTGCTCCTTGTCTGAGTGCTGAGTGAGAGGATGTGAGGTGCGGGATTATGGGTGTGCTGACAGCAGTTGTGGTCACTAGGGAGTCCTGAAAAGGAATTAGAAGGAATTGACTCACGCCAAGAGGGAGAACGTGCGCAGGCCCCGCAGCTTCTGAGCCAAGCCCCAGGCCATTGAGGTGCCAGGTCCCAGGTGTGCGGGGCTTATGGGAGGCAGGACTCAAATGAACCTTGGGGGGGAGGCACAGCCTCTCTGCCTGGTGGCAGACCCAGCAATGCACAGAAAGACCGTGTCCAGACAGAATTGGCTCCTGCCCCTGAACCGTATCTGCCTCACAGGCTCGCCCTTTCAAGGATGCCTGCAGTGGCGGTGGAGGAAGACCCCGGGCCCTAGGACCCTGCAGCATTGACTTTCTCTGACGTGCTCCTCCTGCGGAGGCTAACGGGAACTGCTGCTCTGAGCTGCAGGCCCGCCCAGGGAGCCCTGTGCTCCGGCCACCTCTCCATGTCACAGCGCACGACTGCCATCTGCTGGACAGCTGCTGCTACTTGGGCCAGGAAGACCTAAGTCCTCCAGGCCGCCTCCCTGCCTTTCCTGTGTCCCCGATGGCTCCGTCTCCCATCTCCTCTGGGCCTCTGTTGCTCGTTTCACTGTCCCCGTGCCCCAACCCTAGAGGACCTGGTCCCTAGGTCCCTGAAATGGAAGTAGACAGTCCCTGCGGCAGAGATGGACATGCCCTGCAGCCTCATGCTTTCAGTTGCTCTGAGGCCCGGCACAGCGAGAGACAGGAACTCTCACACTTGTTGACAACCTCCTGGTGTCGGCGGAACGTTAAGCCTGTGCATGTGAAGGCTCACTTGGCTACAGAACCACTTGATAGATTATTAACGTGTAACTTAGGTTGTTCTATTACTTCCTGTTACGTGATTCAGGAAACAGCCTTGGAGAGCCTAAGTGACCCACATGGCGGTTTGGTGGGAGAGTGGCCACCCCATACACACACACTCCTGAGCTCAGGTTCCCAGCGCCTACCTGCGCGGCTGCTGTAGGCATTCGTGCAGATGTCACAGCGGCAAGATCCTGGGCACAGCTGCCTCGTAAGCCCTCTGCCGCAGGCTCTGGGGACAGTCCTTGGTGCGCGGCTCCTTCCTGAGCACCCGTGGGTCCCTGGGGAGCAGCAGGGAGAGCCAGAGCAGGGTCTGGAGAGTCAACAGTGAACACAGGGTGGTGAGAACCTGTGCAGAAACCACGGCCTTGGGGAGGAGCTGGAGGTGGCCGGGTGTGTGGCTGCTGAGGGGAAGGGGCGCTGGAAGCTACGGAGAGATGGCTGGGAGGGAACTCAGGGCAAGAGTGCAGGGGGCACCCCCCACCCGGTCCCACCGAGACGGCGTTTAAGGCATGTGGTTTCTGACCACCTTTTCCCACCTGAGGCTCAGCAGGACAGCCTACAGCATTTCAGTAAGTCCCACAGGAAGCTTGGGAGTGTTGGGGGGACGCGAGGGAAGGGCAGTGGAAGCAGTCCCACAGGCCCAGCTCCTGCAGGCAGGGGCCTCACTCCCAGGGCTCCTGTACATCATAAGCACCCTGTAAACGGCAGCTGGGAGAATATGGCCCTCCCCTCACCCCACCCCTGCCTGTGTGAGAATAGCTTTCCTTAACCCACAGTCCACGTATGAGAAATTTTCTCCCTTTGCCGACACATTCAAGAAGCGCGTCAGCAAGAACACGTTTTTCGTGCTGGTGCGGGTGGTGGATGAACTCTGGTGAGTGCTTGTACCCAGGAGGTGGCAGGGAGGCCAGGGCAGGGAGCCTGGCAGGCCTGGGGCACCCCAGGGTTCCCCACCGGGGCTGCAGGCTTCCTTGCTGCGTTGGGACATCCTGTCCTGTTCCACCTGCTTCTCCCAAGCCGTGTGCCCACAGCGCCCCCCACACAGCTCTGGGTGGGCTTGCTCCTGCCCAGCTGAGTGAGCCCCTGGGGGACCCAGACGGCCACAGGCCACACTGATCTCCTCGTGGGGGCCATCTCTCGCACACGCAGCTTGGGCCTCATCCCCGGCAGCCGCACGGTCGGCAGGCAGGGGCGGCCTCTCACACCCCCACCCCGACTCAGCACTCACCGTTACCGTTCTCTGAACAAGTGCACGTCCAGCCGCGACCTCTCCCGGGTCTGGAGAGCCGTGGTGAAGGAGACCACGGGCCCTGCCTTCAGGGCATTTCCGTCCTGCGGGGAGGAGGCCCTCAGCCCCAGAGGGCACCGAGACTGACCAGCAAGTACGGAAAGTGCCCCGCGGAGGGAGCGCAGGAGTGTCCCTGGGGCGCCTGCTCTGAGGGGCCGGGGCCTCTTAGCAACCCCCCACCCAGGCGGAACCAGGGGCTGCCTTTCTGGCCGGGTTGGAGTGGGATTGCCTCCCCTGCCCAGGCCCACGCGTGGGCCCCGGAGCTCGTCCCACACCAGGAAGCATCTGCTGAGAGCTCGGCCGTTCTGTGTCACCAGCGGGACCGCTCCCAGTGCTTCTGAGGATCCGGGCAGCCATCCCAACACCTTTTGCACTCTTCCTTGAGGAGGTTTCCTAGCCCTGCTGGTCGCTGCCACGCGACCCTTGGGTATTCTGAGGTGGATTCTAGGCCCGGTGGCAGCCGTCCTCCTCCTGGGCCGTGTTCTGGCCCCTCACCGTGTGGCCCTTGGCCCTCTAGCCTCGTGGAGTTGACGGAAGAGATCTTGAAGCTGCTGATGGAGCTGGTCTTCCGCCTGGTGCGCAGTGGAGAGCTCAGCCTGGCCCGCGTGCTCCGGAAGAACATTCTGGACAAGGTGGACCAGAAGAAGCTGCTCAGGTGTGCCAACTCCGACCAGCCCCTGGCAGCCCGAGGGGTAGCCGCCAGGTGAGCCACCGGCTGTCCCCCCGGGGCTTCCCCGGCCCTCGAGCCCCGTGTCCTGCTTCTGCCCAGACCCTGCAACAGGGGGTCTTGTGGACAGCCCCGCGGGTGCCCCGGGGGCTGGATCTCTTCTCCAGGGGCTCATGATGGGTGATTTTAAAAACTCCCCTTTTAACCAGGAAGTGGGGAGGTAGGGGGGGTGGCACTTACTGGGACAAGAGACAGGTGAGTGCATTTCTGCTGTGGTCAGCTCTTGTCTTCCCAGCACTGATGTGGCAGCTGCGAATTCTTGACCATCCCCCCCACCCCTCATGCCATCCTGAACATTCCTAAGAACATGTGCAGGCTCAGGTCTTTTGTGGGGGCCCTAGCCACAGGTGTTTGTGTGTCACTTCCTGGTCGGCGAGTGTTTCAGCCTTCATGCTGTGGCACCGTCTCACTTCCCTCTGGGCCCCGGCAGTGGGGTCAGGCTGAGTTCTCAGGCAGCGTGGTTGTCCGTGGGAGCCCTGGGGCCCACCCAGCAGAGGCACCGCGGTCCCGGCAGGAGCGCCCAGCCAGCTCCCGTCGTCCCTGTCCCCGCTGCTCATCTCGCGCCTCTGTCTTCTAGGCCAGGGACCTTGCATGACTTTCACAGCCATGAAATAGCCGAGCAGCTGACCCTGCTGGATGCCGAGCTCTTTTATAAAATAGAGGTACGGGGCTGAGCGGGGCTGGGGGCCCGGGAGAAGGCTGTCCCTTGCCCCAGGGTGAGCAGCCACTGCTGATCCTCAGCGGGAGAAGCTTCCCATCGCCGGGAAGCCAGAGGGCTCCAGCTCCATCCAGTCCACTTCCTTTTTCAGATTCCTGAGGTTTTGCTTTGGGCAAAAGAACAGAATGAGGAGAAAAGCCCCAACCTGACCCAGTTCACGGAGCACTTCAACAACATGTCCTACTGGTAAGTAGGGGTAGCTCTGCGAGGGCCCTACTCTCTATGGCAGCTCGTCTGGCTGGGTCCCCATGCTCTCCTTCACACAAGGGGGTGCTCTTCTCCCAGCTCCTTCCAAGGCCCTGGGCATCCCTCTGCACACAGCAGAGAGCATGCTGGCTGAGGAGGAGTCTGAGATGGGGAGGAGTGCCAGGATTGATTAGTTCTGTCTGCCCTAGGTGGCGGCAGGGGCAGGGGTGTCCATGGTGCCATCCTGCCCTGGTCACAGCCCAGCTCCCCACTGCCAGGTGGCCTCGGGGCCAAGTCTCACACAGATGTTGCCTGGAAGAACAGCAAAGGCATGCATTCTATTAATACTTTAAGTAGGCCCAAATTCTTAAAGTGAAGAATTTATTAATTTGAAGCCTAAAAGTGTGCTTATACTATACCACGCAACAGAGTGGTCACCTCTGCAAGACGTGACCTACCGGTGCCCGAGCCTCTCAGGGCAGGGGCAGCCACGCAGCCCGCCGTGCGCCCACTGCTGCTGCTCGCAGAGCGTCCTAAGATTCGTTAAATGCTCCGAGAACCGCTTACTGGAGGGAACGTGGGTCGTGTCCCACTTTGCCAGCTTTGCTCCCCTCAGCAAGTGCTCCGCTCCTCAGCAACGTGAGCTGAACCTTGGCACACCGCGCTGGGGGTCGCTGGGAGGGGGCAGGCGGAAGCTGCACACGGCCCTGAGCCCTCCGACCCAGCCCCCTGCCGGCACCCCCCTCAGAGGCTTCCGAGGAGGAGGTGCAGGGGCCTCTGCGGAGCCACAGTTCTCAGGGTATGCTCGGGGCCGGCCTCCTGTACTGGGCCGAAGACACAACAGAGGCCCCGCTCCCCGCAAATGTCCTGGCAGCGGCCCCTGGGAAGCCACAGGGTCTCCGGGCCGTGGTGAGGTCCTTGTGCAGGGCTGGTGGTGGCTGCTGAGCGGCTCGAGGTGCCCTCCTAACCCCAGGCTCCCTCATCTCCTAAACTCGTCCCGAGGCCATGTGAGGAGCATTTCCAGCCCCAGTGCTGCTCGGGTCAGCGCGCGTCAGGCCATCTCTGCTTGGATGCTCCAGAGCCTCCCATCAGCGCACGCGGCCCGAGGTCCCCGTCACACTGTGTGTGGCCTCACCACTGGGATGCTGTGAACCCCTCAAGGGCAGCGATGGGGGGCTGTGCTTGGTGCCTCGGAAGCCCTGGGCATGCGGTGCAGGTGTCCACCAGGACCACCTAGGGGTCTAAAAGGAGGCCCGTCAGCTCAGGCATCTCTCCTTCCCTTTGGTTCCTGCAGGGTCCGGTCAATCATCATGTTACAAGAAAAAGCCCAGGACAGGGAGCGGCTGCTGTTGAAGTTCATCAAGATCATGAAGGTAACCGTGGCTGCTCTGCCCAGAGTCCGCTCCTTCGGGCCCCGCCTGGGCGTCCTGGGCCTGCCTCATGGCCGCCTCTCCCTCTCTGCAGCACTTACGGAAGCTGAACAACTTTAACTCCTACCTGGCCATCCTCTCGGCCCTGGACTCGGCTCCCATCCGCAGGCTGGAGTGGCAGAAGCAGACCTCGGAGGTGAGTGGCTGGGGGGGAGGAGGTGGGAGGCCAGCCCAGCCCCCGGGGAGCCAGCTGTTGGGGAAGGCGCTCAGGTGTCCGCTCGGCCGCCAACCGCCTCCCACCCCCTGGTTTGCTCTGGCTAATCTCCGATCTCTGGATCTGGAGGGGCTTCATGGTTGGCGCCGGGGCTGTCCCCTCACAGGGGCCTGCTGTCTGGCTGTAGGCCCGTACCTGGGTCCCGGCTTCACTGCTGCCTTCCTTCCTCACGCCCGTACTTCTGGGGGGCTGCTCCGGGCAGCCGGCAGCACTAGGCCTTAGGGACGTACTGTGAATAGGCCAGACATAGTGATTTCTTTAGGGTGATTGCCAAAGGGGAAAGGGGGTGGTGTGGCCCGTCCAAGGGTCAGGGCGGTCCCCTGAGGAAGGGTCAGTCATACCAAGACCCAAATAGGAAGTTTCCTGGGAAGGAAGGGAATTCCCTGTGAGAGGAGACAGGAGCACATAGAGCCTAGCACACAGACAGGCCAGCGTGGCCGTGTCACTGGGGAGGGGACCTGCTCTAGCCCACGAGGGCCTTGGGGAGGCCTGACCAGGACCTTTATGTTTGTGTGGGGAGGTTCCTTGAGAAGAGAGGCAGAGCCCACAGGGGCTGAGTGTCAGCCGGGCCACCCAGGTCATATCTCAAGGGGTGGCATTAAGGGACAGTTGCAAGTCTGTGGTATGGAGACGTGTGGGACCTTCACACCGGCTGCCACAGAGACACCAAGGAAGTCCTGAGGAGGCGACCCATCAAGTGTGAGGCAACTAACGGGAACGAGGCGAGCAGGGGCTGGGATGGGCCAGAACCGGGTGCCGCGTGGAGGAGGGGCGCCCACTGAGGTCACCTTCTGAGCCAGGACAGGCTCGGAGCCGCAGATGGTACCGTTCCGGGTGTGCTCGAGGAGCCCCCCCGGGCTACAGAGTGGGGTGGCGCCCAGCAGGAGGCCTGGCGACAGGCCCTGCCCACGCAGCAGGGAGCAGGCGTGGCGAGCCGGGGATCTATGGCAGGTGCCTGCAGGCCGGGGAGCCAGTTCTCCGCAGCGGACCCGATCTCCCTCCAGCTGAGACCAGGCCCAGGGCTGGGCCGTGGCAGGGAGGTGGGCTGGGGAGGAGGCTGGCGCTAGGGCCCCAGCATGGTCCCAGCCCTCACACACCATCGCTCCCGCCCAGGGCCTGGCCGAGTACTGTACTCTGATCGACAGCTCATCCTCCTTCCGCGCCTACCGGGCCGCCCTCTCTGAGGTGGAGCCCCCCTGCATCCCCTACCTGTGAGTAGAGCCCCTGCAGGTTTGCCCCCTGGCTGCCCCGGGGGAGATGGAGGTGTAGAGAGAGACCCTCCCTTAAAGGGTTCTAGCTCAGGCCATTAGACTTCTGTTTTAACTTTCAACCGTAACAAGCAGCATGTTTTAAACAGAAAGGAAAGGTCCAATGAAAACAGTCTCACTTCCCCATCTCCCAGTCCCACTGCTGTTCCCTTCCCGCATGCCCCCCGCCCCTGAGGGTCCTCAGGCGTGGCTGCACCTTACAGTAACCGGAGGGCCTTATAGTCAGTCACCCCGGGGCCCCGAAAGCCTTTCCCCACGTGTAAGCAATGGCATGGAGGAAGTGGGGCCCTCAGGGGAGGCAGCCCTGGTCATTAAGCTGCAGGCAATAGTGGGAAAGTCAGAGCCAGACCAGTTTGTTACCAGAGCCCTTAACAAGGGGGTAGATACAGGGCACCTCTGCGAGGGGGCAGAAGACTCCACAGTGGCCCCGGGGGTGGCGGCTGGGCTCCTGGGAGCGTGTCACCTGGGCCCCGTCACTCACCTTACAGCTTCACGCCCTCTCTGGGGAGAAGCTCCTGTTAACAATCTCCATGCCTCCCTCCCCGGGGTTTGGGTTTATTTTTTCCTGTTCATGTATTAATCTTACACGGCTCCTCCCGTACCCGAGCTGGCTTTTCTAGGGAGCCAGAGTTTCTAAGATCCCACAGAAAGGGACCTATGCAGGCCAGACGTGCTCTCCGGAGCAATGACAGGGCCTCTCCGTCCTCCCAGGGGGCTTATCCTACAGGACCTCACCTTCGTTCACCTGGGAAACCCAGACTATATTGATGGGAAGGTGAACTTTTCCAAACGGTGGCAGCAGTTCAACATCCTGGACGGCATGCGGCGCTTCCAGCAAGCGTGAGTACCGGGCCGTCGGCACTGGCCCCCGCGCAGTGAGAGGGGCGGGGCGAAGGAGCACCGGGCTCTGCCCCCAGAGACGGGGCCAGCCCCAGCCCGGGAAGTGCGGGCTCTTGGGGCGGCATGCAGAAGGGCGACCAGGCTGCTGCCGCCCGCTTTCCGCCTGTGGGGTGCTCCGGGGCCGGGACCCTGCGTTAGGCCCCTCCGGGAGGCCATCGGGCTGCTGGCCCCACGCTGGCCCTGACGGGAGGCCCCCCCACAGGCACTATGATATCCGAAGAAATGATGACATCATCAACTTCTTCAATGACTTCAGTGACCACCTGGCAGAGGAGGCCCTGTGGGAACTCTCTCTGAAAATCAAACCTAGGAACATAACAAGGAGAAAAACAGACCGGGAGGAGAAGACCTAGAAGCAGGTGCCATGAGCAAGGAGAGCGCTCGAGAGAGGCTCCGAGGGCAGCTCCGAGACCGGGAGGGACTTTGGACCTGGCCCCGGGCAGACTGCACGTGTCCTGGCCCCAGGGCCCAGCCAGCCCTCCGCTGTGCCAGGCAGGAGCCCCAGCAGCTTCCTGCTCCCCTCCTCCACGGGAGCGGAGGCCAGGCCCACCGTGGAGCCGGCAGGCAGGTCTCGTTACTGATTTGTGAGCCTGTGGTTTGGTTTTGGTTCTGGTTTCTGCTTTCACTTCTGTACTCCTCCCCCCACCCCCACCCTCGCCTGGGAGCAGCACAGGGAGACCGGCAGACCGAGGCACAGGGGGACTCTCTTCGCCTCCCTAAGTTCTAGGGTCCTGAATTCCCTGAAATGACAAGTGAGCAGACCCTGAAAGGTGGGGGGCTGTAACCCTGGGACTTTCAGTCGGGTGGGCAGAAAGCAGAGAAGACCTGGGAGGCTCCTTTTACTTTCTGTTCCCTGCTTCTTAAATGCAAGATGGTGTGAGCTTCTGACGTGTCCCAGAAAGGTTTGCCAAATGGCCTCTCACTGGCGCTGGGGCTGGTGCTCCGGCCGTCCTCTTCCTGTCCCTTCTTCTCCCCAACCACCTGGCGCTCTGCGGAGCTGGGAAGAAGATAGAGCAAGGGAGGATGGAGATTTAGCTGAGGTGGGGCCAGGAGTTCCTCCTGGGTGAGGGAGGTTGGAGAGTGGAGGGGCGTTTCTGTCCTGGGAAGGCCGGTGGCCCCCTCCTCTGTCGCTTGCTGTGTGCCTTAAACTCCATCTCGTGCCCCCTGCCCCCGTGGGCTCCCCTCCTACCTTGCTCCATCCTGGTGGAGCCAAGGGGTGCTTCTCCGACCTTTCCCCTGGTGCGCAGCGAGCTCTACCCAGGGAAGGACAGGGTGTCCCTGAGCAGACGGGGGCCGCCGTGGTCTGGAGGCGCTCTGTTGAGGCTCACCGGCCCGGCCCCTGCCCCCGCCCCAGGGCCCGCTCGCTCTCCATCCTCCTGCTTGGAAACCATGCTCTCTGGTGAGGTAGACCGTTAGAGGCAGGTTTGCAGGGAGGTCGCTGCACATGGAGGGGCCGGGCTGCTGCCCCCATGCTCCTTGGGTCCTGGTTTGCGTGATGAAGCCCTCACTGCTTCCGGGCTTGGGACTTGGTCGAGCAAATGCCAGGATCGAACTTCTTAAACAACTGTCATCACTTTGAGAGTTTCCTGGATTTTGAGCAGCTTTCCCTGCTCTTGTTTTGGGGTCCTGGACATAGAGGGGAGAGCACGTGTGAAGTGGCAGTAGCACCCCTCTTGAGCAGTGGTCTGGCCGCTGCAGGCCGAATGTGTCACTTTCTTATTTAAAGCGTGTGGTCACTGTTCTTCAGCAGTGCTGGGCGGGCGTGGTGCCCACTTGGAGTGCCCTCACTGTGGTTGTGTCCTCTCCTTCCCACCTTGCCCCCTGCCTGGCCCCGTGCTGCTGGAGGCCGCCGGGGCCCAG
The DNA here is from genome assembly GCA_004023965.1 of Spilogale gracilis. Lineage (NCBI taxonomy): Eukaryota > Metazoa > Chordata > Mammalia > Carnivora > Mephitidae > Spilogale > Spilogale gracilis. The sequence goes on along the minus strand of PITA01005575.1, from coordinate 10,423 downwards.
ACACTCGGGCCGAGTCTCCACCGCACACGCTCGTCAGCGGATGGGGACAGGGGAGGGGGCTTTACCTTCTGTCCCCACCCCTCTGGGAGCCCTGCCAGGTGGAGGGAGGCCGTGTGGGGGACGAGGGGCCGGTGGGTCAGGGTGGCCCCCGCGTGAGGACCACAGGGGCTGTGTGCTTTTAACTTATTAAAAGTTGACAGGCTGACAGGCTTCCCCCCGCCCCCTCAACGTGTCAGCCCTGCAGCCGGGCTGTGATTGGTCTTGGGGACCAGGACCTGGTGTTCCCTGCGGGTGGGGCTGGAGCCAGGGAAGGGCAGGCACACGCCAGGTCAGAAGGAACCCAGCTTTTCAGAAGCGCCCCCCTGTCCCCTCGCCTCCCCCCCGTTACATTGTGATATATATGTCCCCACTAACCTGGCTGACAGTGGCGTCTTCCTGCAGGCATTTCAAACCTGTAACTTTTATATGAAAGGAAAATAAACACTGACGAAAGCTGCGTCCACGGGAGTGTGAGCTGCCCCCGCTTGCGGGGCTTCTGGTGCGCGCCCCAGTTCCCGCGCCCCCCCTCCTGCCACTGGGGCTGTTTGGGGAGGGTGAGCCAGAGGCCACAGCCCGTCTGGAATATTCCCTCATTGGTCTCGTGCCCCATAAGTGGGTTAGTGCACAGGTCCTCTACTGCCCTCCAGCATGCCGGGGAAAACTGACATTTCTGGGGTGGGATTCAGGGGGCATAGAGGGACCTGGAGTTACTTCTCAAAGCCCCTAAAACGGGGTCTTTGAAGGCACACCTTCTGTAAGCTTCCATCCCCTCCCCCACCCAGGCAGTCCGCACGGGCTTGCAAACAGCCCCACGGGTTCCGTTCTCGTCGCTGACGGGCGGGCGCTATGTCTCCTCCGCTCACGATGAGCCGCTGGACTTAATCGCAGCCTCTGTGTCACCCCCAGTGTCTGAGAGGGGCGGTCAGCCACTGCGTCCTGCACTAGCTGCCGGCACCGAGAGCCAGGCTGGTCTGGTCCCACCTCCCTGCAGAGGGCCCAGGGAACCTGCATGCTTAACCCAGCACCGCAGCCCTAACCCATCCCACGTTCGGCCGTGGGAGGTGCAGGGCCCCACACAGTTCCCTCCGGCGGGGCGAGGGGCAGGCCCGGCACCTTCATTTAAGCCATCCCTCCTTCATCGGTTTGTTCTTGTTCGCTAGGGGTGCATGATTTAGGGACCCAGCCAGGCGGGCCGTGGGTCGTTCTTGTCCTACATTTGCCGGGGACACACTGGAGGAACTGGGTTTACCCTCGGCTCATAGGGGCTCTGGGCCTGCCTGGTTCTCCCGCTGAGATGCCACATGACCGTAGGCAGGTGGCCCCCGCTCTGCTTCCCAGTTTTTCCAGCTGCGGGGCCGGGGGGAGGGGGTAACAGCTTCTAGCACACAGGTCTGTGAGGGCTCAGTGAGCTAATCCTCGGGATGGGGTCTGGCAAGATTATTTATATGCACATACACAGAGATCCTGGGTCCCAAGCACTCCACAGACCACTTTACTTCATTCACTCCTCTTAACTAAACACCCGCCTCCCCGCAGCGAACTGTGACAGCCGCAGGACATGCTGCGGCGGAGACGTGCCTGCCGGCCACTCGCGACGTCAGGCCCGGACGTCTTACCAGCGCTGGCGCTAGACGCGTAGCCTTAGGCTCACACGTGCGCCCCAGCGAACCAAAGGGGAAACACCTCTCGACTCGTCTCAAGTAGAATACAGTCTCGACATCAAGCTCGCACAACAGCCCAGGAAAAACTACAGGCAAACACTTGTGCAAAATTTCTAAAATAATCTTAGCAACCCCAAACCAGCACCATATAAAAATCAGCACTCCCTGACCACACTGGGCTTACCCTCAAATGTAAGGATGGAATGTCAGGAAGCTGGTGACCATTCTAGACCTCTACGCTTAGTAGCTTATTCAGGTGCCCCCGTCCGGTGCACCTCCCCTTCCTGGGCACAAGGGAGACTGCTTCCCAGCCTCCTGCAGGGAGGTCTGTGAGAGCTAAGGGACCAGACACCTGTCACTTGGGCCTGGAAACTCAGCACGTGCGCCACCTTCTGGCTCACCCTCTCCCCACCATGACACACTTAGAGGGCAGAATTCCAGATGAAGGGGACCAGACAGGGACCACCCCCAGTCCCACACTAGACTTTACATGAATAAGAAATGAATTTGTGCTAAGTAACCTACTGAGATTTCAGGGTTTACAAATTTTCACAACATAGCTGCTCCTGAATGCACCATATTGACAAAAGGAGGAGCACCACGCAAGCACTCAGTGGGCACAAAGGCCTTGGTTAGCAATGCAACGCCCGTAATTTTTGTTTACAACTCTTAGATAGACATCAAAAACTTTCTTAACTGATAAAACTCACCTTCCAGGAATCCTATGCAAACATTATACTTAATGCAAATATTCAGAGCATTTCCTCTAAAATCAGAACAAGTTAAGGATCCTGTTATCACCTTATTCATTGTTTTACTGGGGATTCTATCCAGTGCAGCAGGAAAAGAGAAAAAACCGAGATTATTAAGAAAATCTACCAGGCGCTGCCTGGCAGGCTCAGACCCTAGAGCATGTGACTATCTCAGCGTCATGACTTTAAGCCCCATGTTGGGCATAAAGCCTACTTAAAAAAAAAAATGAAATTTAGAGGCACCCAGGTGGCTCAGTTGGTTAAGCGCCTGCCTTTGGCTCAGGTTGTGATCCTGGAGTCCCAGGATCAAGTCCTGCATCAGGCTTCCTGCTTGGTGCGGGGCCTGGTTCTCCTTCTGACCCTACCCTCCTCATGCTCTTTCTCATTCTCTCTCTCAAATAAAATCTTAAAAAAAAAAATACTAGAAAAAAATTAATGTTACAATAGATACCACAGAAATACAAAGAATCGAAAAAAAAACTGCTATGAACAACTATATGCCAACAATTTGAAAACCTAGAAGAGATCAAGAAATTCCTAGAAACAAGCAACCTGCCAAGACAGAATCATGGGGGGGGGGGAAACTGAACAAAATAGGGTAAGGAGACTGAGTCCGTTCATCAAAACCCTCCCAACAAACCAAAGTCCAGAATCACATGGCTTCACTGGTGAAGTCTCCCAGACTTCAAAGAACGAATAGCAGCCAAAAAAACAGCAGCAGGGAGAGCACGTCCACACTCAGCTTACGTGGCCAGCATTACCCTGATACCAAAACCAGATGACACCACGAGAAGAGAAAATCACAGCCTGGGGTGCTCAGCTGGCTAAGTGTCTGCCTTCAGCTCAGGTCGTGATCCCAGGGTACTGGGATCGGGCTCCCTCTGCTTCCTCGGCCTGCTGCTCCCCCTGTTTGTGTGCCCTTGCTCTCTCTGTCAAATAAATAAATAAAAATTGTTTAAAAATAGTAAAAAAAAAAATGAGATGGTGCACCGTGAGGGATTCCAGGATGGTTCAAGTACACAAAAATTAATGTGATCTCACAACATTAGCAAAACAATGGGGAAAATCCCAGCATCCCAACAGATGCAGAGAAAGTGATACAAGTCAACAACCATTCATGATAAAAACCCTCAGTGAAGTGAGTACACAGGGAACGCACCTCCGTATCAGAAAGGCCTGCCAAGGCGACAAGCCCACACCGAGCGTCGTTCTCACTGGTGAAGAGCTGAAAGCCTTTCCTCCAAGGTCAGGAACAAGTTGAGGAGGCCCCACTCTCACCACTTTTATTCAACATAGTGCTAGAGGTCCTGGCTACAGCAGTTAGGCAACAAAAAGAAAGAGAAAGCATCCACATTCAAAGGAAGAAACAAAACTCACTATTTGCAGAGGACATGACATTACATACAGAAAACCCTAAAAGTTCTGCCAGAAAAAAACTTGAACCTAATGAATGAACTCAGTGAAGTTGCAGGATACGAAATCAATACACAAAATCCATTGCATTTCTAGCCACTAACAATGAACTATCCGAAAGAGACATTAATAACACATTTATAACTGCATCACAAAGAAAACACCTAGGAATAAACTTAACCAAGAAGGTGAAATACAGGTCATCTGAAAATGAGTTATTAGTAAGTTGAAGACACAAATAAATGGAAGGCTACCCCATGCTCATGTGGGGGAAGAACACTGTTAAGATGTCCCTTCTAGGGCTGATTAGGTAGCTCAGTTGTTAGGTGTCTCCCTCCAACTCAGGTCATGATCCCAGGGTCCTGGGATTGAGCTCCACATCGGTCTCTGCAGGAAGCCTGCTTCTCCCTCTCCCACTCCCCCTGCTATGGTCTCTCACCGTATCTCTCTCTGTCAAATAAATAAACGGAATCTTTAAAAAAAAAAAAAAAGTGCATTCTACCAAAGCAATGCACAGATCCGGTGCAATCACTATCAAAATCCTAGTGGCATTTTCCACAGAAATAAAATGATCCTGATATTTGTATGGAACCACAAAAGACCCTCAATAGCCAAAGCAATCTTGAAAAAGAAGAACAAAGCATCACACTCTCTGGTTTCATACCATATCTCAAAGAGATTGTAATTAAGACACAGATCAGTGAAACAGAGAGCCCAGAAATAAACCCATGCATATATTGTTAATTAATTTATGACAGGGGAGCCAAGAACAGACAATGGAAAAAGGAGAGTCTCTTTAACAGTGCTGGGAAAACTGAACAGCCACATGCAAAACAATGAAACTGGACGGGGGCTCTCGGGTGGCTCAGTTGAGCATCCAAGTCTTCATATCCATTCGGATCTTGAATCTCAGGGTCCTGGGTTCAAGCCCCGTGTTGGGCTCCACACTGGGTGTGGAGGCTACTTGAAGAAAAAAACTGGACCACTTTCTTACACCATTCTCAATAATTAACTCAAGATAGATTGATGACTTGAATGTAAGACCTGAAACCATAAAGCTTCCAGAGGAAAACTTGGCAGAAAGCTCCCTGACATCAGTCTTGGCAATGATGTTTTTGGATTCAACACCAAAAGCAAAAGCAACAAGAAAAAAAATAAGTAGGTGGGACTACATCAAACTAAAAAGCTTCTGCACAACAAAAAAAACCATCAACGAAATGAAAAGGCAACGTATTGAATGTGAGAAATATTTGCCAATCATACCAGATCTAGGGCTAACATCCAAACTACATAAAGCACTTCTACAACTTCCCGGCAAAAACTGATCCAATCAGGGCGCCAGGGTGGCTCAGTCGGTTGAGCAGCTGCCTTCAGGTCAGGATCTCAGGGTCCTGGGATCGAGCCATGCGTTGGGCTCCCTGCTTGGTGGGGAGCCTGCTTCTCCCTCTGCCTGCTGCTTCTTCTTGTGCTCTCTCTCTAATGAATAAATAAAATCTTTAAAATAAAAAAACACCTAAACAAATAAGAAAATTTGCCATTTTTGTTGGAAAAGTTAGCATTATAAAGATATCAACCATTCCCAAAGTAATCCATAGATTTAAAGCAATCCTAGACAAAATCTCAAGCTTTATTTTGGTGAAAACTGACAAGCTAATTCTAAAGTTCTTATAAACACAAATGATTTTAAATGGCCAACACCCTTAAAGATGGTGGGAGGGCCTGACCTCCCCAGTATCGAGACCCACTGTCCTGCCACAGTGATGAGGTATGACACAGAAAAAGCACAGATGAATGACCCTCTGGAGTCCTCTGCAGGTGGGGGACTGACCCCGAGTGAAAATACACCACTAGCAAAGCTTCTAGATCTAGATGACACCAGAAGAGAATACCTTCCTGATCTTGGTTGGAATAGGGGAACTTTCTTAAGCCACAAAAAGCATTACCTGTAAAGGAAACGATACATTTGTACATATTTCAACTGAGAACTTGTTTCCATCAGGTGACCTGCCTGGGGGTGGCAGGGGAGACGGTGGGACGGACTGCCGAGCACAGGGAGAACCCCTTCCACCTGCAGCGCCCCGGGCGCACCGCGGGTTCACTACCAGCAGCGCACGACGTAGAGACAGACGGATCGGGGTGGAGGAGGGAGAGCCCCCGCCGTCCCCTCCATCCCTGAGCCACGTGAAATGATACAGCCCGCTTGGGGGTGCAGGTTGGCAGCATGTCCTCGCACTTTGTAACGGACCCCCAAGGTCCGCAGGAAAGCCTCTCTGACCACGTTCGGGGCAAACACGGCGACGCCTTGCCCAGCGCCCTCCCTTGGGGCGCTCTGATAACCCCACGGTCAGACAGACGTCCCCCACGCTGGACCTGAAGCTCTGGGAAGACAGACCGTCCTCCTTCACCGCTGCGAACCCTGCAACCGACACAGCCAGCTGGAAAGGTGTGCACCTTCTCAGTTCCTTTCCGTGGCACAGCCGCACAAGCCCTCCTCGCCCACCCCCTCCTCCAAGGCAGCCACTGTCAGCAGTCGAGAAGGTCCCCTTCTGGACGGGTCGCTGCACGTCCACGCGTGTGAGTCCGTGGTGCGCGTGACACCGTGGCATCAGACGCAGCAGCACTGAGAGAGTCCGAGTTGGGTTCCTCACCAACTCTGGATGCACCCCATCGGTTTCCCCCAACCTGATGACAGAAGCCGCCTCGCGGTCCAGATCCGGATTCCCCGGACATACAGGCTTTCCGAGTGGTTCTCCGCCCTCCCACCCAGCACCCCGACCTACAGACCTCCCCCTACACCTTCCTGTCGCCAGCGTAGGGCTACCTCACACTTAGCTCTCTAACCCATCTCAAGTTATTTTTGCATATAATTATAAAGAGAACTACTTTTTCCAACCAGATAACCAACTCTGCCTATTATGAGCCTTCCTTGACTCTCCCAATTAAAAAAAAAATCCATTTTGATTAGATATTAACACAGATATACACACTCAGAATGTTTTCTGGGCTTTCTGTTATTTTTCACTGACCCACGATGGCAAAGTCAAGCCATCCTGGTTTTTTTTTTGAGATTGTATTTCTTTTTTGAGAGAGCACAAGTGTGGGGGGGGAGGGGTGCAGAGGGAGCAGGGGCCCTGACTTGGGGCTCCATCCCCGGAGCCCGGGGTCATGACCCAAGCCACAGGCAGACACTTAACTGAGCCCCCCAGGTGCCCCAAGGGGCCCTGATTACTGTAACTTAATGGGAGTTTTAGCATCAGGTGCAGAAATTTCCCCTTCATTAAACTTAAAATACATATATTATTAGCAATTGTCGCACATTTTCCTTCCATATTAATTTCTAGAACATTTTTACTGCAGTGTCAAAAGCATGGCTTCCTTGTAGGACCTTAATCAAATCTCTATTTAAGGCCTAGTGTCTTTACATCACATTTTCTTACCCAGATATTTTGTCCAGTGTTTTGTTTTCATTTCTTGGTATTCTGAAAAAGTCATTCTTTTTTAATTTTTTTTAAAGATTTTATTTATTTATTTGACAGACGGAAAAACACAGCGAGAGAGGGAACACAAGCAGGGGGAGTGAGAGAGGGAGAAGCAGGCTTCCCGCCGAGCAGGGAGCCCGATGTGGGGCTCGATCCCCGGTCTCTGGGATCATGACCTGAGCCGAAGGCCGTCGCTTAACCAACTGAGCCACCCAGGCGCCCCTTAAAAAGTCATTCTTGGGCACCTGGGTGGCTCAGTGGGTTAAAGCCTCTGCCTTCGCCTCAGGTCCTGGTCTCAGGGTCCTGGGATCGAGGCCCACATCAGGCTCTCTGCTCAGTGGGGAGTCTGCTTCCTCCTCTCTCTCTGCCTGCCTCTCTGTCTGCTTGTGATCTCTCTTTTTGTCAAGTAAATAAATAAAATCTTAAAAATAATAATAATAATAAAAAGTCATTATTTGTTTGGACCAGGATCTTTCTTGTTAAAACTATTCGTAGATCTTGCTGTTTTTATACTATAGTGCATGGAGTTTTTAACTTTTTTTCTACTTTTAACTGATTATTGCTGTCGACTATTTGTAGATTTTATATCCAACCAGTGACTCTTAGATATTCCAGCTACAGAATCATTGTCTCCCAGTTTTTATAGACTACAAATTTCACTTTGCTGTCTGTTAGCCAGACCCTCACTAGGGGGCGTCCGCAGCTTGATGCTGGCTCTAACCAGCATTACGGTTCTGGTAATTTCCTTCTTACCATGCCTCAGCATCACTGGGAGCTCATGGGAAACACAGACTGAACCGGAACCCGCACGTTAACAAGATTCGCCAGGTATTTCCTCCATCAAGCTCAAGGAACGCTGGTCTAGAGGGTTTTCTTTCTATCCTGATTGTACTTACGGGTTTAGTAAGAAAAGCTGTGGCTGTTGGATTCTACCAAATGCTTTTGGCATCTACTGATCCCTAAAAAGGGGGGGTTCCTCCTTGGCGGCTGTCATGCATCCCAGTGTTGGATGTCCTCATTCGGGGCCAGCCCTGCGCCCCCCAGCAGGAGACCACCTCCCAACAGCGGCATCGGGGCAGGGCTGAGAGCAGTACAGAGCGAGTGCTCAGGAATGGCTTGATTTCACCTGATCAGTCATTCTTATATGGCTCAGCTGGGAGGGCGGCCTCCTCCTCTCTATGCAGATGGGTTTTTACCTTTATTATTATTATTATTTTATTTATTTGACACAAAAAACACAGAGAGGGAGCACAAGCAGGCTTCCCGCCGAACAGGGAGCCCGATGTGGGGCTCCATCCCAGGACTCCGGGAACATGACCTAGGCCAAAGGCAGACACTTAACGACTGAGCCACCCAGGCGCCCCCAGATGGGGTTTTATCTTGAGTCACAGACCCCTTTGAGAATCTGGACACCTTCCCAGGAAAACGCCCATGAAGAGCTTCTGCTCCCTGCCGGCTGGGAAGCTCCAGGCTGTCCTTCAGCCCATGGGAAGGGCTTGCTCCCTGCTCTCGCTCTCTCAGAACCTTTGGCTGTGGGAGACCCTAGAAATGCCACCGTCTGTATCCAGCTCTGGTCCACACCGAGCGCTCGCCACCAGCCAGGCTCTGAGTACCACGGGGTGTCCGCAAGTCTGCCACAGCTCCAGGGACGGCTTGCACTGCCACAACCCATTTTACAGATGGGTAAGTCCCAACTTCCTCAAGAAACCAGAACTCGTGCAGACACCTGGGTGGCTCAGTGGGTTAAGCAACTGCCTTCGGCTCAGGCAGTGATCCCGGGGTCCTGGGATCGAGACCCGCACAGGGCTCCTTGCTCGGTGGGGAGCCTGCTTCTCCCTTCTCCCCCTGCTGCTACTCCACCTGCTGGTGCGTGCTCTCTGTCAAACAAATAAAATTTATTTAAAAGGGGAGAAAAAAATACCAGAAACCCGTTGAAGGCAAGGCCTAGGACTTGCAGCTGGGGCCTGGCCAAGCGAGGAGCTCAGTGGCCAGGAAGCTGCAGAGGGGCCTCCACGCCCTGCTCCCTAAGCCCCCCTCCTCTGCAGTCGGTTCTGAGTCTGGCTAATGCGGGGGGCCAGTCTCGGGCCCACAGCTGACTGGGCTGGACTGGGCTGGGGTGGGCCAGGGACAGGAGTGGAGTGGGGCCGAGCGAAAGACTACAGAGGAGGAGAGAAAGAAGTTTCCGGTAAAACAGTCCCATGATAAATGGGTCACATCTCAGACGGGCCACGCGACAACCGACAGACCCTCTGGCCAAAGCTGCCTTCCTGCAAACAGCGCCTCTCAGGGTGCAGCGGGGACGGAAGGGGCCGCTCACCCCGCCAGGGAGCCAGGAGGTAGCAGCCCGGAGCTCTGCCCAGGGGCTGCTTCTAGTTTATTGACAGGACACAGCGGCCCTGGTTTCTGGCCATGGAGTCAGCGTGGGAGCGTCGTCTCCTGGGCGGGGAGAGGACGCCACCACTCAGCTCCTCCACGGGGAAGAAGAAACGCCAGCAGCTCTGCCCTGTCACCAGGCCGGGCTGCGGGTGGGAGGAAGCTGGAGCTGGCAGTGTCCTTCCAGATGGCTCTGAGGTCCCTTTGATGGTCTCCCGGGTGTAAGGGGAAGGCAAAGGTTCTGGGGGCCCAGCCAGCACAGCCCCAGAAAGCCTTCAGGAGGACGCACAGGGGCTGGGGACCCCAGTGGGCCTGGGCCTTGAAGCCAGGGCAGTGGGGATGCGGCCTGCGGCCTGCGGCCACTGGAGGGGCTGAGACCCCACGGCTGGTGTGCCACCAGCTGCACACCCGCCTTTCTCTGCCTCTTGGGCCCCTCTCCAGGCCACCGACGGCTGCCGGCAGGCTCAGGGCCCACAGTCTGTCCAGCCTGGGTGTCCGCGTGCGTCCCAGGGCCCCGCAGGAGCGCGCAGCCCTCAGGGCAGGTAGAGCGCCACCACCACGTAGATGACCCAGCTGGTGGACACGAACACCCCGAACAGCAGGCTGAAGAGCACGAGCGAGCGGGCCTTGCGGGACGCCTCCTCGGCCTGGGCCAGGTCCCCCCTGCTCAGGGCCGCGCGGGTCTGCAACGACACGGAGGCGGGGC
>PITA01005574.1:75747-109175 GCA_004023965.1 Spilogale gracilis | reverse complement strand
TAGAATCTATAGGGATACAGTCTTCACTTCTCTGACTTTAATATTGCCAAATGATGACATACACTGTGGCAGAGACTTCTAACTACCTGCAAATATCCATTTTCCCTTTTCCCTTAGTAATTTTACCTTCTGATTTTTAACCAGGCTCCTGGCTCCCCATCACAATGGGGCCATGTAGTTAAATTCTGACCAATGGACTCTTCAGAAGTTACAACACAACTCTAATAGTGTCTTGAGAAAGAGAGTATTTCCTTCTTCCCCTCCTTCCACTACTCTCTACCCAGTTTCTTCTTCCTGCTGAATGCAAAGAGAATATAATGCCTGGAATTCTGCAGCTGTCTTGGACCATGAAATGCCCTCATGATAAAGCCGTGGAAAACCTCACCAGCCTTGAACTAACAACCTACAATAGTCTCAAACAGAAAGGAGAATATCCTACTTTGTTTTAGCTACTTTAATTAAGTTTTCCTCTTTTTTTTTCTATTACTTATACTTGAATCTTCTCCTAACATGTACAGTGATCAGAGACTAATAAAATCATCCCTTTCCCATCAGTCTATTCAGAAAACTTAATGAGAGGAAAAAATATGAAAATCTTTAGCAAAATGCCTAGCATAGGCTAGGGTCTCTGGACATAGCTGTGAAACATTTATTGAATCCTTCCAAAAACATGTTAATTTGATAAAAAAGAATCAAAATCACTATTTAAATAAAAAGAGAATCAGCCTGAAAGACCTTCTTGGACACAATCTGAATAAGTACCCATTGATTTTAATACGGAATTCAAAAATGTGCTGTGAGTTCATAGGGATGAGAGTGATTTAGGAAAAGAGAAAAAACAATGAACTGGCCTGTGTGATACTCTTCTGCAGTCACTAAACAGTTCTGTCAGCCTGCTTGCCCCTGACCAAGTTCATGTCTTCTCTGTGTTTATTCCAATGTGGGTGGGGTGCTTCCCTCTGGAGTGAGCATGAGAGGATGTACAGCTCTGGTCCATCCTTGTTTAAGAGAAATCTTTAATTCCAGGTGAGTCAAGGGGAAAACATACCTCTGGAAGCAGTACTTGACACCAAAAGAATGTGTCTATAAGTAGAAGCAAACAAGCTCTTTCTTAATCATGGTTGTGACATAGACATGTTTCGCTGACAACATAAAAATTGGAGATCTTTCCATTCAGCAGGGAAAAACAACCTGCCTTGGTGATTCATCATTCCCTTCACTTGGTAGGTATTTATTGAGCATGTACTATGTATCTGGCGCTGTGAGGTGGGATTGGTGTAGTCCTAAGTAAACAAGACAGAAAACGCCTTTCTCCCTACAGAGCAAACGCTCTACCGGGAGAAGACAACAGGAGGAAAACAAAACAAGGTAATACACCGCAAACGCCCATATCATGGTTGGAAAGGGATTTTCGTTTATCGGCCATCGATAGTTCTAGTTGTCATCACTTTCTATGGATCTAGGAATTCATTATCAGAAGTGTTGGAAGCCTGGCTGTTCCCCCTTTGCCCTCCTCTGTCCTGCAGTCAGGATCTTGCATCCGTGAAATTCAAAGCTCAGCTATGATGTGTCTACATCCCTGACTGGATGCAGGAAGAGGCAGAGGGCTTGCTGAAGTTACCGAAACGGTGAGGCGTGGGTGCTCACACCATAGAATCCTTGATGCTTCCACTCTATTCTCTTCTCTCCAGACACAAAGGGAATGAAATTCAGAATCCTTTTATTTACCAAGAATTTGGTTTTGATAATGCCTGTTAGTTCTGGAGCGTCCTGCCAGCCTTACTGTTCTCAGCACTGGGGAGGGAGAGTTTTCAGGACTGTGTCCCTGTTAGCCCCCAGTTAGAGCTTCATAAGAACCATCACATTCTCAGATATTAAGATTACTGAAGGTCCTCCCAGCACTATCCTGATGAAGATCTTCCGGAGTTCTTTGTCCCTCCTACAGCAAGTGGACTAGAGCTAATCAGAACATCAGGGGTTTACCTAGAAACTAAGCAGTCACGGCTAGTGGGGTCCTGGCCTGTGGGTTAAGGATTCCAAATGTGTTCTGTGTATACAGAATGGAGCGCACACTTTGTGTCGGCTGGGTGTATTTTCACCAAGGTCATGCCGTCACATGACTGCCCCACAGTTGAAGATTCGGAATGCCAAGTCTTCATTCCCTACCCGCTCACCATCCCCCGTTTCAGCCCTCGGCCATCCTCCTGATTTCTGATCACTTGCTTTAGCTGCCTGTGTGGGAATGAGTACACGCCATCCTCCCCAAACGGGGGCCAATTCGGACTTCCAATACGTGGGGGTCCGGTCACTCCACCGGGTCACAGACCTTTGCTTCTTTGTGCTCTATGTTAAACATGGTGCTGCTTATGCCGTGGTGTGGCATTATAATTTGGATCTGCCTTTCCTTTATGACTAAGGAGAGCTTACCTTTTCGCATGTTTCAGAGCCCTTCCATGATTATTTAAGTCTCTTACGCAACTTGAGTGAGGTTCTCTGTCTTTGTCTTAGTGAAGTGAGGGAGTGACATGTGAGCCCTCATCAAATATGTGTACCTCAGATGTGTTCTCCTGCCCTGTGGCCGCCTCCTCTCCTCTTCACACCCTCTGAGGAGCAGCCGTGTGTTTCATGTCGCTTCAGTGCCCCCAGCTGCGAATGAAGAGATCAATATGTTCTTGCTTTGAGGGCTCTAAATATGATGGCAGTTCATCTTAGAATCCTTATAACATATTTTGAGATACTTTTTAAGAAAAATCCCCCAAATAAATAAAGACTTCTTAACCGAAATCATACGGTTCTTAACTGGGTCCTACTTTTCTTTTTTTCCCCCCTTTGGCCATTGGGTCCCCATGATCTCTCTCCTCATATCTCTCCTGACGCCTTACTCAGATACCTTCTTTCTGTTGTTGGTGCTTAAGTAAAGACGGTTATATAGGCTGTTGTCTTTCCTAAAATAATGTGGAGCATTTTTTATTACATTATGATGTTTATTATAAAATTTTTTATAGTAGTTTATTTTATTTTATTATTTTTTTTTATTTTTTTTTATTTTTTTTTATAGTAGTTTATTTTATTTTTCTCAGTATTCCAAAACTCATTGTTTTTAACGTATAAAGTATTGCAAGGTTATTTTATGCAATACGTACAGGACTCAGGACTACCCAATTCTCCTTACAATACATCTTGTTGTTTGTATTTTAAGTTATTAATTTACCTACATAAATCATAGCATTGGCATTATTTGTCTCTTGAGTAAGTTTTATCATAAACTCTTAAAAGTAGATGTATGGCAAAGGGCAATTTAATGTTTGTTTGGATTTTTGCAGACTCTCAGCAGGTTCAAGAATCTGGAAATATTTTTTAGAACTTTTCTGTGGGTAAAAAAAGAAAGTAACTTTTATAGCTCTGCAAAATAGAATTCCTTGCCTACTAGGAAACCTTCTTAAAACCCTCCTGCAGCTTCCATAAAATACTTTATTTAGCTGCTTTTTGCATTTTCAATACATTTGATCTTCAGGGACATAATTTAGTTGCAAAAAATACATTTTTCCCTTAAATTGTATTTTATATATTGTGCTTTATACCATTTTACAAGATGTTCTTATGTAGATCTTTAACTTCATAGATTCTTGTACAAATTTATCGGTGCTTTGAATGTGAATAATTTCCACTTTTTCCATGTCAAGAAAAATCTGGGAGAACAAATCAGGCTTTGGGCGAGAGATGTGTGTGTGGTCCACTGTACTGTGGGCAACATATTTCTATTTCTTCCTGATCCTGAGTCTGAGGGATACGTACATGGGGCTGGTGCTGTGTCCGATGTTAGAAGTACACGACGCCACGGGATTGTCCTTACGTTGTCCTTGAGGCTTTTAGCGGCTGGGGCAGACAACCACCCTCTGAGAGCTGGCATCGTTCTAAGTGGAGTTTCAATGGGGCTTCTGCAATCTCCCTCAACAGTTCCAATTCAGATACTATAAACAAGGCATTATCGTTGGTATTCTCTGAGGAACAGGATGGGAAGTTTCAAAGGACAATGCTGATCTTTGGCTCTATATAATTCTCTAGGTGTGGTTTTTTCTGACAATCTGCATTATTTTTTATTATTTTAAATACACTTTTAAAGATCAGAGTAGCTCCTTATAATCATTATATAAGAAAATTTGTTGCTCAGGGCCCTTAGCTGAATCGCAAGTATTTAACACTCATGAGAAGCAAGAGCTATGCTGAGGAGATATTTATTTGAATTGTGTGCCAAAGATGCAGCCCAAACACAGCCATGATCAAGGGCAGACTGTGAAACTCCACTAAATACTTCTTTCAACAGATTGGAAGTTGCTGGAAGAAGCCCTAAGGGTGTATTAGGGAGTTAGGTGGCTGTCCTCCAGCAGAGCGAGGAGACCACGGGGCTCCAGGACTGTCCACATCCCTCTAACTGGAATCCAAAGTCATGCTCTCCTTCTGTATTTCTGCCGTCCTTGGAAGGGGAGCCCCTCACTACACACGCCCACGTGTTAATACTATCCAAAGTGCAGGGCAGCCTGGCCCAGGGCCATACCCGTCTTGGAAAAGCATCTGGTAGGATGGCACATTTCCCCTAAGTGGTCAGGTGAAGAGCCACGTGGCAGCGACTGGGCAGGGGCCTCAAGTTTCCTACTGATGTGCGGTGCCTGGAGCCTGTGCCTTCACTGGGCCTGGCAACCAGGGACAGGGACAAAGGACCAGCACCCAGGCTAGTCCCTTCTCAAGGGTCAGGGTGGGGAGTAGGTCAATGCATATGGCCACTTCCTTTTTCTGTCCAAAGGAGAGACAGCAAAAGTGTCTGTGACAAGTCAGCATTTCCTCATTTTCCACACGACGTTCCTCTGTGTCTCTGTGTTGTGCGTTGGCTTGAAAAGGCTCTTCTTCGCTGAAGCGAGGCCCATGGAGACAAAAGGAGCCTCGACCCATCCCTGCACGCCCCTCTACCTTGCTGAGTACTGACACTTGGGCTTACAGCACACCAGCTTTGGATTGGGGCTGAGGAGCTCGGACCGACAGGGTAGAGAGCAGGAAAGATCATTTTATTTATAAATTTAATATGATACATAAATATAAAACATCACATATAGATATATGAAGTATACATTAAATGATGTTCTGCTGCTATTTGCAATAACATGCAAGGACCTGGAGCGTATAATGTGGAGGGAAAGAAGTCCATCAAAGAAAGAAAAATACTGGAGGATTTCACTCGTATGTGGAATTAAAAAAACAAAAGAAAAAAGAAAAACACACACAAAAAATCAGACTCTTAAATACAGAGAAAAAACTGGTGGTTGCCAAAAGCGAGGTGGGGGGCGGAGGATTGGAGAAAATAGACCGAGCGCACTTATCTTGATGAGCACTGAGAAACCGAGTAAGTGTTGAATCACTACATTGTATCCCCAAAACTAAAATAATACCGTATGTTAGTTATACTTGAATAAATAAATATATATCTCAACTATATACGTATTAATATGGACTATATATAATTTTTAACACCCTTTCCCAATCTGCCTCCCCCTTCTTGTCCGGACCAGGGGGTTCTGAGCCCACCAGCCACTTCGCAGAGGTCCGCCCTTGGACAGGGCAGTGGGGCGTCCAGCTCCGTCCTCGTCCACACCCAGACACCGTTTCCTCCGCACTGTTGACCCAGTGACAGCCGCAGCCAGGTGCTGAAAGCCGCCCCGGGGCCTGCAGGGTCACTGGGAGCCCACCCCTCCTTGGTCCGCTCCCCGCACAGCCCACCGCCACCCCCAGGAGGGACGGGCTCCCCGCCGAGGGGCCCCCAGACGCAGCAGCGCTTCTCCTGTGCGCATCCCCGCGACTGCCGCACTGCCGGGCCTCAGAGCAAGGCTCTGCAAAGCTCGGTCCTGCAGGCTGATGAAGCTCCGGAGCCTCGGCGGGAGGGACGCAGCGCGCGGAGCTGCGAGCCCAGAGTCGGGCGCCGGCGGCAGGGGGCGCGCGCGCTCCACGACCCTGGACTCCGCGCGCGCTCCACGGCCCCGGACTCCGCGCGCTCCAAGGTCCCCGACTCCGCGTGCTCCAAGGTCCCCGACTCCGCGCGCGCTCCCGCGGCCCCAGCCTCCGCGCGCTCCACGGCCTCGGATTCCGCGCGCACTCCTAAGGCACAGAACTCTGCGCTCCATGGCCCCGCACTTTGCGCGCGATCCACGGCCCCGGACTCCACGCGCGCTCCACGGCCCTGGACTCCGCGCGCGCTCCCGCGGCCCCGGACTCCGCGCTCTCATGACACTGTACTCCGCGCGCGCTCCCGCAGCCCCAGCCTCCGCGCGCTCCATGGCTCCAGCCTTCGCGCGTGCTCCATGGCCCCGGACTCCGCGCGCGCTCCCGCAGCCCCAGCCTCCGCGCGCTCCATGGCTCCAGCCTTCGCGCGTGCTCCATGGTCCCGGACTCCGCGCGCGCTCCCGCGGCCACAGCCTCTGTTCCTGGCCCCACAGCCCCAGCCTGCACTCAGTGGGCCGGCTTCTGGGTGACTGTCGCCCTGGGATTAGAGTGACCTCCGTGTGCCTTGTGACAGTGTGAGCCGCAGCCTTCGCTGTGAGCCAGCGCATCCAGGAGGAGTGGGCGCGCTCCCCGCCGCGTCCGTGCAGTCCCCGCGGGGTGGTGGGCCGGTGTCCTCCCCTGGACACACGGGCTCACAGCAGGTGCCGCAGGGACACCCAGCGCAGCCGCCTGCGCCAAGGAGGAGGAGGGTACAGGGTCCTGGAAATGCATTCTTGCTTAAACGGATAGGTGGACAAGTGGACGATGGCCTTAATGAGGTCTGAGAGCCAGAGGGGAGTTGCTGGGACCCCATGCAAAACCGCGAAGCCAGCAGGTGCCACCGGACAGCTCTGTGCCCCTGAAGCGAGATGCATGTGAGAGCTCGATTGGGGTCCTGAAGTCCACGGCCCATAAATAATTCCCCGCAGGAACCCGCACTCAGCACAGAGCCGCATGAGCTTCCAGGGTCTGCCTCCCACGGGACCGGCCCAGACTGCAGTCAGTGCCCGCAAGGGGCACAGGATGACACACGCAGGCACCCTCCCTGCAGGTGCTTACAGACCAAAAAGACATCCAGAACTGCAAGTTTTGTCAGTGGGCCTATAGAATTGAAGTCTATTTGATGACATGATTGAAAACAGTATTTTCAAAACTAGACGATGGGCCCTGTCCCTTCCCAATGATGAGCATAGGGAATATTTGTGATTGCGTCTGCTGGTTGTCTTTGGTGAGCTTCACACACAGAAGCAAGTTTACCCAGCCTTCAATGGGGCACAAGATACTTTTGGAATGATTTCTAAAGGTGGTTGTCACAACATGTCTCCTTTTTCAGTTTTTAAACAAAGAGGATCACAGCGGCCAGGAGCAATGAGTGGGGAGCATGAGGGAGGGTGGAGATGTCAAGGGCCTACGTAAGTCACTCAGAACCCAGGGTAGAACCCAACACCGTCCCAAACTGCTTCACCTGAGAGAATGAGGATATCTGGCCAACTACTCATTGGAATAAAGCTGTTGAACGAGTTCTGTCCCACCCTCCCTGACCCCATACCCAGCCTCTCTGCTTTGTGGAGACCTCAGGCTGACCACAGTGAGAATTTTCTAGAAGGTCCATGCTCAGCCATGATCCCTGCAGGCCATCTGGGAATATGGAGTGCCATCCTGAGGCCTTCTCACTGCTTCCCAAAGACAAGTCTCTCAAGAGAAATGACCCTACAAGATGGCAGAAGGAGCATGTCTGGGCCATAAATGCACCTACCCCAGCAGCGAGTCAGCACAGGCCTCCTCGTAGTGGCTCCCATTCAAAGTCTGCCCGTGGGTGGCTTTCCCTGTGGACAGAAAAGATGGTCAGCCCTGCGTCTGTGGTCTCCAGAGAGAAGGCCCGAGGCCTCATGAAGCAGGTGAGCTCCTGCTAGTGTCATCTCCTCGGAGGTGGCCACTGAGTACACATGCGGATCGTTGGTCTAGTGAAACACGTGAGTGTGTGCTCTTGCCATGTGCTCAGGTCCTCTGGGCACTTACGAACACGAAGAAAGCTTTCATTCACTCTTCAGCGGAAATCACGAGTCCGACAGAATGGTGGTCAGTAGACAGTGAAAAAATAATGATGAATTTGTGGGACAGAAGTAAGACTTGAGCAGACACGTTTCTATATGATTCTCAAACTAATTGTACTGTTGAGAAAAAAGAATGTTCACGAAGTGTCTCTCCATGCTGAGGGGCGGGGCGGTGCTACCAAGGGAATGGTATGAATCGATGTGACCCCCGCCCAGGGCGGGGAATGGGGGGCTGGGCCAGGGGGACTATGCAAGGGATGAGGAATAGTTATTCTCACAAATTGTTTCCAAGTAGTATTGACGGCAGACCCATAAAATCTATAATGAATCTTGTCATTTATAAGGTTTATAAAGAAAGCAAGTAGTAACATCTTTACCTACTTCTTCTTCACATTAGCTCTCTCCCGTACTTCTCTGAGTATGTGCTAAAAAGGAGTGAAAGCAAAAAAAAAAAAAAAAAAAAAGGAAAATTTCCTGTGCAGGTCATCTGGCTACATTGTGACCTCTACTTTACTATGGCAGGGTCAGAAGCTCCTCACGTGGACAGCCCCCCTCAGTTCAGGGAAATATGACCAGGGCCGTGCCCTGTGTGTATAAGACTTCATAGCTAAGCTCTGATGGTGTGGGGTTCACAGCTGCAGGCTTTACTGGCCCTAATCAGCAAAAATGGAATTCTCTGCCCAGTGGCCAAGCTCCGTCCAAGAAAGTGACCCCTTTACTGTGTCTAATCAACAAATTGTCACTTGAAGGAAATGCCTACACCTGGAAAAGTTTCTTTATACTTTTCATAATCTACAGAATCATCGATTCTAAGGAGACTCTCTACATCATACTGACATTCTTTTCTCAGCCTAATGGCTTGTTTTATTATCTGGGAGGTATCTCGATTGAACGAGATGTTAACCCTCTGTGGCCACGGGGCCCATCACTAACTTCAGTGCCATGTATAAAAATACTATTTATATCAACAGAAAGAATATGTTTTGGGAAAGTGCTACTAGAAACGTAATCTAATTTTTGATGGGAATTTGCACGGCTGCAGACATCAACCGTGATAGGAGCAATAAGATATCAGATGTTTGTGATATCGCCAGTCATTATGTCACCCACCAAACAAATAGTTCGGAAGTTTTAGATTTCACGCGGAACCTGCGAGCGCACACATCCCTGCCTCCTTAACTGTAGTCAGTACGAGTTTGCAGACAGTTGCCCTCACTTGGCAAATACTTCACAATTTGCAAAAACAATTTGTAAATAGTTTGAAATACAGAAGCCAAGAAGGAAAACTAGGGAAAAAGCAGAGGGCAAAGAGGAGAGCCACAGTGAACAGGGCCTCGAAGACGCAGCAGGAAGGAGACATGGGCGCAGCTTCGGGAACAGGTGGCGGGGAGATGAAGGGAGAAAGCAGAGATGCTCACATAGCGGACGTTCTCCTTCACACAGTGGTTAACTGGTTGTTTAAGTCAAACATCACAGGAATAGTGACTAGGTCGCTATTGTATTTTTAATGAAGAAAGAGGTAGACATTTCACCCTTTGGAGGGAAAACAAGCAAGCAGCAAAAGCCAGAACCTATTGGCAGGTGCATGTGCTTGATGGAAATGAACGTAAATGAGTCCACATGTCCCCAGGGACGCATCCGGCCACTAGGTTGCCGTGGACAATGCCCGGACTTGTGTGGGCGTCTCAGAGGCTCTGGTCGAGGCATGAATGGAGGGGCCCAGCTCGATGCCTGTCATGGCTGGGCCAAGGCCGGGTGGACCCACACCTGCACCCAGCAATCACGTCAGCCCCCCCCCCCCCCAATGAACACCGAGCTGGAGGAACCCAGGTCTCAGTCTTTCGTTTCTTTGGGGATGTCTGGGCCGTTACTCTGTCCTCACTGAGTGGTTGACCTGGGCCCTGCATTAGCTTCAGGGCTGCCAAATAAAGCACCCCAAAGTGGGTAGCTTCAAACAGTGGGAGCTGAGGCTCCTGGGTGACTCATTCAGTTAGTGTCTGCCTTCAGCTCAGGCCATGATCCCAGAGTTCTGGGGTTAAACCCCACGTCGGGATGCCTGATCATCAGGGAGGCTGCTTCTCCCTCCTCCCCTCCCCCTGCTCGTGCTATCTCTTTCACACTCTTGCCTTCTCTCAAAACAAAACAAAACAAAAAAACCAACTGGGAATGTACTGTCTCACAGTTTGGACTCCGGAAGTCTGATATCAAAGGGTTTGTAGCATCATGCTACCTCTGAAGGTTCTGAGAAGAATCTGCTCCATGCCTGACTTTCAGCTCCTCGGACCTCCCGTCCATCAGTCCTTGGCACTCTTCGCTTACGGACGCATCACCCCATTCTCTGCCTCACCCCCCCATGGCTCTGTACAGCTCTGTCTGCATCTCCATTTTTACAGGGACACCATTTACAGGGGATGTAAGCCCATCTGAATGTCTTCATCTTGATTACACCTGCAAAGATCCCATTTCCAAACAAAGTCAGTTGACAGGTAACAGGGGTTAGGAAAACAATACCTTGTAGGTTGACACAGTTCAACCGCACAAACACTTAGGGAGCTCAGAAATAGCACGGCTGCTCCATGAGGGCCCCCCGATCATCTGCTTCACATAGTGACCCCACAGGCAGGAGCCGTGTGCAGACAATAAGGAAGAGCTGCATCTCTGAGAACATAGACTCACATCATGGTCTGGTCACGGAGATAGTGGGGACCCAAGGAGCCCCATCTGAGATTTGCAGGCTTGGATTTCCTGTAAATCTTCAATGAGAAGTGTAAGTAATTTTCCTGCTGGAATACCTGAAAGGAAAACTTTCGCAAGGCAGAAATAAATGTTCTAACCATAACATTGAATTACAGAGATGACTAAGGCACAGAGAAAATCTTTAGTGCCGTAACTATAATAAAAAAGAATAATTGACAATCAGAGAGGAAGCTTCCATCTTAGTCTCTGATGATGCAAAAAAGAAGTGAAAGTATTGCTTAACCAACTGTTAAATCAACCCAAATTGTTTTTAATTATAGACCGCATCTCATGGCAACTCCAAGATTTTATTTCCAGTGTACCATACGGGGGAGATGAAGATGCTTTCTTCCCATATGTCTCCGTGCTATCAAACAACACATTTCATGGAAATTACCTTAAAATCTCCAACTGAATATTCTTCTTTTTGAGTTGAGCTCTGAAATCATCCGTGAATTTCCAAGGGACTTTGAATTACATTTGAATAGAAATAGAGCAGCCTCGCTCTGGCAATGGGGGAGGGAAATGATATACAACATAGATGGAGCGGTAATCCTATTCATGAGGCACTTTGGATTCTGCATCCTCAGACTGACAAACACATGCCACATTAACTTTTCAATGATGAGATAGTGCACGAGCCTTAGGATCTCAGGCAGTCATGAGAACAGCTGCACCGAGGCTTGGCTTTGCGCCAGGCACTGCTCTATCTGGTGGAGATCCATCATGAACCAACAGACTAAGATCTCTAGCCTGTGCAGAATAAGTTCTGCTCTGGCCAGAGACAGTGGAGGCTGACATATTAATTCGACAGGATTTTTTCTGACTTATCCTTTGCATCATGTATTCAAATATGCCCAGTCCCTAGTGAGTGCAGCAAAATGCGATGGAAACGGAAAGCAGTGAGGGCCTCAGGTAAAGGCTTACGCTGAAACCAACTGGCCCGAAGAGGGATCTGGTCAGGGAACCTGGAATGATCAGACAACGGACTAAGCAAAGTGCCAAAGCCCTCCGCACTGCTGTGGGCTCCCACGGATCCAAGATCATGGAAGACAATGGAAAGCAACAGGAAGCAACATTCAAATATTTGTCGAATTCAGCTAGGAAAAGGAAGATTGCTCTAGAGTATATTGGCTTATCTCTGAATATCTTGCAAGACTCTGACCAGAGAGTGACTGCTTTCCCACTATAAATGCATTTCTCTGACAATATTTTTTAACAGGGTTTTGAATTAAAAGGCACTTGAAAAAGAAGGAAGGAAGGGAAAGAGAAAGGGAGAAGGGAGGGAGAAAAAGAAAGAGGAGGAGGGAGAAGAACAGGCGGAGGGAAGACAAGAAGAAATTTGAATTTAAGTTCTACCAAGTTTAGATATCGCAAAAGTGAGAAATAGTCCTACTGAGCCCTGTCAACAGATATAGGAAAAGTGGGAAATGGTTTAATTATGCAGAGATTCCCCAAAAGGAGGGACCTAAAAATTTGCAAATGGCCAGGATCATGCCTGGAAATGAACTGTGTGTCTACTGTGGCAAGAAAACCAGAGAAACCACAACCAGGAACCAGTTCATGCCATGAACTGGCTCAAGCATGAACCTTTGGGATCTTTGAGGAACATGATCCAAAGTTACCAACTCAGGTAATTTGGTTCTGAGTAAGTACAAAAGTAGTCCTTGCTCTCCCTGAACTGTCACAGCACATTTTGGTACACACAAGGAACATTAAAATCTGTAAAGGTACAGGGAAAAAATCTTGCCAAATGAGAGAATACCTCATCAGAAAATAGAATAGGCAAAACGGCCTCGAAATAATATCAATAAAATATGTTTGAATTATTCAATAAATAAATAAATGAAAAGAGAACTGACATCCATAAAAAATTAAAAAGAAATTTAAAAAATATATTTTTTAAAGATTTTACTTATTTATTTTAGAGAGAGAGAGCAGGGAGGAGCTGAGGGAGAGGGCGAGTGTATATATGAAGGAAACTCCCCCCTGAGCATGGAGCCTGGCAGGGGGCTCAATCTCATGACCCTGAGATCGCGACCTGAGCTGAAATCACAAGTCAGATGCCTTACTGACTGAGCCACCCAGGTACCCCCCAAAATACATTTTATATGAAAGAGAATCAGTAACAAATCCTGGAAATAAAATATGAACCATATATTTTTAAAAGACCCAAAGAAACACCTGCAGAGAAAATGATCACGTACGAAGACAAGGATGAAAACATCATACAGAGGAAAAAAAAAAACAGTGTCAAAGTTTTTGATTAAAAAAAGAGATGATGGTATGATAAAGTCACACATTTTCTGGGGTCTTTCTGCTGATTCTTCTTCAAGACATTCAACACATATTCTAGGCTGAGAAGAATAAAGGAAGTAAGTCCACAAGAGATATATTTGAATAAAAATTACATAAGATAAGTTATAAATAGAAAATGTAGAAGAGATTTTTTTTTAAGATTTTATTTATTTGACAGAGAGAAACACAGTTAGAGAGGGAACACAAGCAGGGGGAGTGAGAGAGGGAGAAGCAGGCTTCCCACCGAGCAGGGAGCCCCATGTGGGGCTCGATCCCGGGTCTCTGGGATCATGACCTGAGCCGAAGGCAGTCGCCCAACCAACTGAGCCACCCAGGGGCCCCAAGAAGAGATTTTTAAAAAAAACCTCTTACTTAACAGTGTGATTATTCATGCTGACATGAGGTATCTCCTACGCAACAACAAACTAGGAAATCATAAAATTATGTACTTACAGAGACCTGAGAGAAAGGAATGGCAGGCCTGGCTGTTCAATCCCAGTGAGTGTGCTCCCAAGCATGCAGGGAAGAGGCTCACACTCACACAACCTCCTCTGAAGAATGGATGGAGTCACTAAATAGTGTCATTCATGAACAGAAGAATTCAAAAGTAGAAAGTGGGAAAAACATGAAGAGATAAGCTGATAAATTGTATTAATAATTCAATTAATTATCGATTATAACATTGTTTTGCCTCCTTAAAATGGAAGTGGAAGGTATGCTTGTGGCAGGAGATTTCCCCATTCCACACCCTTGCTTTATGCTGGAGGAGGGCAAGATAATGAATATTTTTAGATAAGTGAGAAAATATTATTTTGGTATTTAAAAATATAAAATACATGGGTTATGAAATTAGATAGATCCATATGTATATTTATTTGTGGAAAGGCTAAGATGATGTATTTCAAAGAATACCCACAACATTCTTGATCGAAAAGCAGGGGGATAACTGGGCTGGAAGGAAAGGCAAACAGTCAAACTGATGATATCTTACCTACGTTCAGTACTACTTTGAGTTTGAAGAAGAATCAGCAGAAAACAAGATGAAATATCATCACTTGGTTATTCTGGGCATTTACTTTATGTAAAGAGTCCACACCCGTCTGTCCCAAAACAGGGGGACTTGCTGACACGCGTGCATGTCCAGCGCGGCGCCGAGGACGTGACAGTCAGTGGTCCGTTCTGCCTGACAGTTTTCCTGTGAGACACATGACACGCTCCCATTCTCCATATGTGGAAACTGAAGAACAAGAAGCCAAGTGAGTCACTTGGGGCCACGTAGTTATTAAGCAAAAGGGTCAGGATCTGACATCAGACTTCCGAGCGCTCTTTCCTATGTCAAGGTTTCTAAACCCAGCATTAGGATTACTTCGGGTCAGATAATTCTTGGCTGTGGGGCAGTTCTGTGCATTGTAGGACATTCAGCAACATCCCTGGACCTTACTCAGCAGGTGCCAACGACAAACGCCCACTCTCAGTCATGATAATCAACCACGTCCTCAGATGCTCGGAATGTCCTCTGGGGGCAAGGTCAAAATCACTCCTGGCTGGGGACTCCTTGCAACCATGGTTTCGCAACCATGCCCAACACTTTTGGGGTTAAAGAAACTCCATGCATTGTAAGGACAGTTGCACAATACAGAAAAGAATGTAACATAGTATCCCGACCTACACATAAGTGCTTTTAATAATTGGGCAGATGTTCTTCCAGTCATTTTTCTGTGTCTGTGTTGATACACTCCAAAGAATTATATTTTTCCATCCATGTGACAAGATGGAAAATTTCCAAAGCAAATCATATTTTGCTAATTCAATGATCTTCCTTAACATTCCATCTTGTGGGGTGCCTGGGTGGCTCAGTTGGTTAAGCGACTGCCTTCAGCTCAGGTCATGATCCCGGAGACCCGGGATCGAGTCCCACATCGGGCTCCCTGCTCGGCGGGAAGCCTGCTTCTCCCTCTCTCACCCCCCCTGCTTGTGTTCCCTCTCTGGCTGTGTTTCTCTCTGTCAAATAAATAAAATCTTTAAAAAAAAAACAAAAACAAACAAACAAACAAAAAAAAACATTCCATCTTGTGACTATTAATTTAATTAGAAATTCTATCATCTTTGAAACTCAGGTTGTTTCCAATGTTCATTATTATATTATTGTTCATTGACTTAATTCTAAATTTATTCATTTTTACTTCACATACCTTTACTTATTTCCTTAGGAAAAAATATTAGAAAAAGTAATTCTTGACAGAAAGCTATTTCCATTTTTAAATTTCAATATACATTTTGAGAAATCACATTCCTGAAACTTTGTGCCTGATTAAAATCCGACTAGAAATGAAGCAAGTGTCGATGTTCCTGAAGCCAAGACAATGTGTTCTAAATTGTGATCGATAATTAAATTATCCAAAGTAATAGAGAGAAGGAAATTTCTTTTAGGATTGGAAGTACAGGTTTGTGATGACTGTCCATGCCCTGGTCATTTGCATGTCCCTGATAGGGAAGCTTGATGGGACCATGTTCACTCACAGCTCTTCTTCCAAAAAGTGCTCATGGCTAGGACTGAGGTCGGTGTTCAACAGAAAGGAGGAAATAAAATTTCCAATAAGGAGAAACAAACTAGACACAGAGAAGCCACAGGGAAATTAAACACTATTTATGAAATGTAGAGAATGCGAACAGTGACAGTGGAGAACACCCACACCAGTGGCACAGTGAAGACACACCCTACAGATCTGAGCATTCCGAGGAATATTTTCCTTAAACATTTGCATGATTTATTGATTTTCTGAATTAAAGTTTTATATATGTGTGTATCCAAGTGTGTGAAAGTATGTAGAAAAGAAATTTTGTATGGCTTACTGAGTTAGATTTTAATTAAAAGAAAAAATGATCCACACGAAGTCATCTTAGAGGAGATCAACCTCAGCTCTGCCCAACATGTTTATGAAAATGAGTTAAAAATAGCCACGCACAGGGGTTCCTGGGTGGCTCAGTTGGTTAAGCGTCTGCCTTTGGCTCAGATCATCATCCTGGAATTCTGGGATCGAGTCCCACATGGGCTCCCTGCTCGGCGGGAAGCCTGCTTCTCCCTCTCTCACTCCCCTTGCTTGTGTTCCCTCTCTAGATGTGTTTCTCTCTGTCCAATAAATAAATAAAATCTTAAAACAAACAAACAAACAAAAAGGAACCACTCACTGCCTGGGTGGCTGAGTTCAGCTCTCCCTTGGGCCGCAGCATGTGAGGTTGTCACGGGGCAGGCAGGTAGATAGTCTCTGATCCTAGTGTCTTCAGGGAGAAGGGGTGAAGATGTCCCCTCGTCTGGGCCAGGTGAAAATGCTGCGCGTAGAGCAGTGTGTGTGGATCAGGTTGACTCCGACTCTTGTCTGGGGTAGAGCAAGGCTGGGCCTGTGTGGTGAGCATCACGGGAAGAGGAGGGCACAGTGCCTTGGGGCGAGGACCGTGTGCCTACAGGGCATGTCTGGATCCTGCAGTGTGCGGCTAGGCCTGGGCTATACTCCAACACCACCTCCTGGACGTGGTCGTTGTGTCTTGGGAAGCCTGGAGCATAGAGGTCCCCGGGCTTCAGTGTAGGTGACAGAGCCTTAAATAAGTAAACCAGCAGCAGGATGGACAAAGATCTGTCAGGTATCACAGTGCAGAAATGGTCCAAGCCACCAGCTCTCTGCCTTCTTTGTCTGATTAGTCTTTGAAATCAGAGGAGCTCTGACTCCAAGATTCTAGGGAGATCCAGGAGTGGGGCAGAAGTCTCCAGAAGGAGGTTCTCAATTTTTTTATGATTTGCAGGAAGAATCTTAAACTTAATGGAAGAACCTTACACTTATTATAAAGGTGTATGTTTTCAGCATTATGTGTGTGAATACGTGTGGGAATGTGTATGTTCAGAGGATCGAATCGATAAACTATCGCCACGTGGTTATGAAGCGTGGAGAGAAGGGAAGGATGATCCACTCAAGTCAGTCCAGTCATGGTTTCGTCATGAGACATGGACAGAGTGATCTATGGGATGACTTATCAACCTGAAGCTGAGACAATATCGCAGCGCTGCTCTCCTGCTACAGAGGCGAGGACGTTATAGACTCATTAAACTGGTGAGCCTTTGCTTGATGAAGAGCCTGGCGCGGAGCTGATTTTCTGCTTCTCTGCGTCCATAGCCCATCAACCGCGGTAGCCAAGCACTGGAACAGATTTTGTGGCTGGTTGGGCCACGGTGATCTATGGCGCCTATGCCGGGAGCATTTCTGGGCTCACAGAAATCCCGAGGTGGAGAAGGAAGCTTTGGAACTGCACTGGACCACACGTCCGCACCTTCACGATGCAGCGTGTGGGCAGTCCCTCCATCGACCTGGTTCTACTCACCTGGAGAGCACAGGCAGTCCCTCTCAGAAAGGCGACCTTCGAAACAGTGAAAGTACCTGCCGTGTTCCCGAGAAGCTCTCCCCTCCTCTACCATATGTATAAAAAGCATCCAGATACATTACGTGGGTAAAGAGACTCCACTGACATGGATTTTAGGGCAGTGGGAACGTGAGTTTACCTTTCTGGGTCACTCTTTCCTTAATGTCTTTTCTTTCTTTTTTTTTTTTTAATTCCTAAATGTTTTTCACTTTGACTTTTCTAATTACTTAGAGTGAGCGTGAGAGGACGTGTTAAAGGAAAGGGGGCCCCCATGAGATGTTTTCACTGTAGCTTAAAGCCCCCTGGCTGCCCCGATATAGCATAGACCCTTCTCTCCTGAGGAACTCACCTGTGCCTATAGACTGGCCGCGTGTTTTGCTGACGTCGTGGCTGTCGCCCTCATTGCTCAGCTCCTGCTGCCCTTCTGGTCTGGAAGAGTGAAGGAGTCGGGTGTGTCTGCTCTGGTCGTAATGTCCAGCGTGCTGCGGCGACAGCCACCTCCTTCACTCCACTGGCATTGTGAGGGGACCCACTGCGAGACAGCGATGGAGACATCCGGATGAACGGTAGCACACCTGCTCTCAGTTGAAAGAAACTCTTGAAAGGGGGAAAAATCAATGACATGATTTTCTGTTGTTCATTTAAGCCCAGAAGAGAAGTTTTAGGGATACACCTCTGAAATTGATATTGGGCTTCTGTATATCTTTAAGGTGACCGATTCTATTAAGTAGGTCAGGTGACTTTGCCTCCCTGGGGAACACCCAGCAATGACAGGGTTGTGGGGCCCCACCAGCATCTACGGCAGAGACAGACCAGAGACGCTGCTACAGTCCCTGCACTGCACAGAACAGAACCCGCCAAATAATTACCCAGCCCCAAATGCCGATAGTTTCAAGTGTGAGACTGGATACAGATAAAAAGCTACAAAGGCTATTTATATACTGATATATGCAGTTAGTTTGGTACTTTTGTCAACATCAGAAAAATATTAGATTAGATTTCATCTTACATGTGACAAAACGTTCAGACTGGTATAATTGGGGAAAACGATGTTAACATCTGTGATGCTTCAATTTCACATTTCTGTGACTGCTTCACATCCCTTGGTTAAACGTCCAAAACAACTTCAACTTTACTTCTTTTCTGCTATGGATGTGCAAATACCTGAAAGCTCTGTATCGTATGAAAAATACTTAAATGTTTCGTCTTCCTGCTGACTTTGATCTGGGACATTGGAGTCCTGACATAAAGATCTGGGAGTCAAAAAGTAGCTGTATTGCAGTCGGGGGGATGAAAGGATGCTCCCCCATGAGGAACATGACCCGGAAAGCAGTGGCTTTCACCTTCTCTGAGCAGGGCCTTCATTGGCAGTGATGGTCACATTACACATTTTTTTAATTTTTTTTTAAAGATTTTATTTATTTGACAGAGAGAAACACAGCCAGAGAGGGAACACAAGCAGGGGAGTGAGAGAGGGAGAAGCAGGCCTCCCTCCCAGCAGGGAGCCCGATGTGGGATTCGATCCTGGGTCTCCGGGATCATGACCTGAGCCGAAGGCAGTCGCCCAACCAACTGAGCCACCCAGGCACCCCACATTACACATTATTAAACACCAAGCTGGACATATTTCAGTATTAGAACACATATCCGAGTGACGGATGAAAAGCATTTAAGAATATTGATTGATTAAAAAAAATAGAATGACAATTGTTTGATTTAATGACTGACTGATCTGCCCTTCCTTCCTCCCATGATACCTACTATGAAGTGTTTTATGCATGAGGATTTTTGCCCAAAAATCTCCCCATTCTTTAAATATAATGGAAAACAAACTGACATAATGACACAATGAAAGAGTAACTTTCCTGACTTAAATCCAGACTATTATTTTCCTCTAATAAGTAAGCAACAAATTCCAAAAGCAATTATGGAATGCATAAACTTCAGAGAAACCCACGTGTCCCAAAAAGCTTGAAAGGTTGTAATCAGCTAAGTTATTTATGAACACCATGACCCAGAGTACAGAGCATTCATTCTTCCAAACAAGAAAACGCGTGATGGAGGAGAGTCAAATTAGAAGCACTTAGGAAGGGGCGCCTGGGTGGCTCAGTTGGTTAGAGTGAGTTCAGTGAGTTAAGCTCAGTGAGTTAAGCCTCAGCTTTCGGCTCAGGTCATGATCTCAGGGTCCTGGGATCGAGGCCCGCATCGGGCTCTCTGCTCGTCAGGGAGCCTGCTTCCTCTCTCCGCCTGCCTCTCTGCCTACTTGTGATCTCTCTCTGTCAAATAAATAATTAAAATCTTAAAAAAAATAAGTGGTTTCATTATGTATTTCAAATTTTGAAATTCACGACACGGATAATGCTATTTCGTGTATGAAATGTCCCAGAATTCTGGAAATCCCTGGCCAACACTCTGGAAAAGCTGCCTCTTATCTCATTCTTCTAGAGAATAGTCATCAGGTTTGTGGATCATTTATAATGCATGGCTTTGGAGTGAAAAACAGAAATGAGGCTTTGAAGGCTCCATCCTTATGAACCTGGTGATTAAAAGTTTTTGATCTCTCTGTGCCACTGACATGGCTTGGTGTAAACAATTCAGGGAATCTGAGTCCACCCCCTTGGGAGGGAGCCTGTTAAGATTCACCTGAAGGTTTACCAGTTTGGCTATAAATGAAGAGAGATCTGGGTCGTGATGGTCAGATCTATGAGATAGCATCCTATTTCACGTCAGTTTCCCAAATGTTTATAAAAAATCATGTTCAAAGTGTCCCATAAGTTTCACTTATGGTTTAGTATTTCTCTGTTATATAATATCCATGAAAGGGACTTAGTGCCATACCCTCAAGAAATACCTGGAGAGTTTTATCATTTAAGGACCATTTAAACCAAGAACAAATGTAAGTGTTAATACAACAGCCCAACATACAGTTCTAATTAAAATAAACTTAGTCAGTGATTGGATTTATTAAGGTAGACACTGATAGATGGGGCCGCTGAATCTTGAGATTTGGAAAAGGTTAATATAATAAAGAATAACATCTTATCAAGGTTTTGAGTATACCCTTAATATTTTTTTTGTAACATATAGCCCAAAATATTTTTAAGCTATGTAAAATAGCAAACATAAAAATATTTGGAGTGAAGATAAGAAAAGCAGAATTTGCTATGTGGGTGACTTCATCTACCAGCAGGAAAGTCTCAAGTAACTAAATTCAGCAGAATTTAGCATAAATCTTAGTAAAACAGAATGTATTTTTATATTTTTATATGTAAATATTTTTATATGTAAATGTGTCATAAATTGACGTTACATTAATTTATATATTTTGATGAATAACCAAATTTATGTAATTCTGTTATCAGAACTAATCTTCCTTCCTATATTTCAGAGCCCAAACACCAAATTTCAGTAAATATCTGAGGAATGTCTTTTGCTGCCACACATAAAGTAAGCAATGAGTAGGGTGCTGCAAGGAATCCTAGGGGTTCTAATCCCATCACAAAATGCTTCCAGGTGTCACAAATGTGTATTTGCACACAGTGTACTTTTCTGTAAGGTGGGAAGAAAATTAAAGATGTCCTACTTTTCTGCTGAAAATAACAAGTCAAATAAGAAGATATACTTCCTGCTACTTGAGGATGTATAGAGGGCCCAGGGTTAGTGCATGATCCTCAAGTAATACAACAAGAACCATCTCTTTTCAATACCCAAGATAATTTTCCTCTTTAACAGACCAAAAAATGTCTACTTTAACTAGCTGAAATACCGAGCTAGGGAGACAGTACTCCCATGGTGAGTAGAATTCTGATTTTTAATATTTAGAAAAATCACCTCTAGGGAGCCCAGGAAGAAGACAGTGGATGGAGTTCATGGGGCAGAGTGATGGACGGGACAGGACTGCACATAGGAAGGACTCCAGAGATATGTACACAGTCTTGATCTAAGGAGAAAGACTGCAATGTCTCAGATGGGGATGAGTCTGGGTATAAATAATGACACAGCAGATACTGCAAAAGACAATGCTATTGAGCTTGAAGATATGGTGATAGAAACATTTTAAAACAAGATATACTTGGGGGCGCCTGGGTAGCTCAGTGTTAAGCATCTGCCTTCAGCTCAGGTCATGATTCCAGAGTCCCAGGATCGAGCCTCACATCGGGCTCCCTGCTCAACGGGAAGCCTGCTTCCCCCTCTCTCACTCCTCCTGCTTGTGTTCCCTCTCTTAATGTGTTTCTCTCTCTCAAATAAATAAATAAAATCTTTAAAAAATAAGTAATAAATAATAAAACAAGACATGCAGAGGGGAAAAAGAAAAGGTTAAAAAACAAATCATGATTCAGACATAGGACAAATGCAGACTAATATGGGTATAATTGGAGACTTCAAGGATTTGGTCATACATTTTCTTTCTTTTTTAAAAAAACATTTTATCTATTTATTTGAGAGAGAGAGAGAGAGATTGAGAGGGAGAGAGCATGAATGGGTGGAGAGATAGAGGGAGAGGGAGAAGCAGGCTCCCTGCAGAGCAAGGAGGCTGACTAGGGGCTTGATCCCAGGCCCCTGAGATCACAACCTGAGCTGAAGGCAAATGCTTAACCGACTGAGCCACCCAAGTGTCCCTGGTCATACGTTTTCAAAATTTGATAAAACTAAGAAGCACAGAAGTAAAACTTGATCAAAACTATTAACTCTTAGAGGTTAAATGAGCCCCAAGTACAAGAAGCATGAATGAATGATACAAAGTCTCTTCCTAATCAAACTGCTCAAAACCTACATATATTAGCTATCTGCTCCGTGTAACAAATTACCCCAACACAGGGTGACTTGAAACATTTCTTAGTAGCTCAGGTTTCTCCGGGTCAGGATTCCAGGAAAGTCCTAGCTGGCTTCCTCTGACTCAGTCTCCAGCAGGACTGTTCTTGGGGTGCTGCCCAGGACTGCAATCCTGGGCAAAGAAGAACTGGGAGAGAATTTGTCTCCAAACTCATTGAGGTGGTGGCTGCTGGAAGATATTAGATCCTCACTAGTAAGTGGCTGAAAACATCACTTACTTAATGCTTGGGCCTCTCCGTAGGGTAACCTGTAACATATAGCTGAATCTATTTTTGGAGACTTTTTCAAACTTCATGAAGATTTTAATACCTGCTCATCCTACAATAAGGAGAAGGAATTCAAATTCTCCCCATTCTGAGAATAAGATACTTTTTGATGGTTGAAGGGGAGAGAATAATGGAGCTAATTCCCTGTGAAGAGCTTCAAGAGGTATTCTCACTATGAAGAGTGTAGGAAGATGGATGATTGGAAGGCTGGGGGTGGCAGAATGGGGGCATCAGTGACTTGATCTGGTGGGTGTAGGAGCTCACCTCCTACAGCTCAGGGTAGCATAAACCTCACACATAAGTCCTGCATGCCCTGTGGAATGGGAGCAGAGGAGGAAACAGACAAGCTGTGATTCAGGATAGACAGGTGCATGGCATAGCACACATCTCCTCTCCAGCAGCTCAGTAGAATGGTGGGGCCGCCCTGAGTCTTCCCCACGTCCTCCAGATGGTGGGCATTCCTGGGAGGTTCAGTCAGGGCTGGGCTAGGAAAGCACATGACTTCAGGATCACAGGGTGTCTTCTGGGGTCCAAGGGCACAGTCTGAGTCTCCACTCCATCCACTCCTTGTTCTCTGTGACTTTAGGGAAGTCAGTTAGACTAGCCTCTCCTGCACAGAGAGGGTAGGGATGGAGCCTGTCTCCCAGGTGTGGGGTGTGGGGGAGCCCGTCTCCCAGGTGTGGGGTGTGGGGGAGCCCGTCTCCCAGGTGTGGGGTGTGGAGAGCCCGTCTCCCAGGTGTGGGGTGTGGGCTGTAAGTTCTACCTCTTATTCAGCCGTCAAAACAGAGCAGACACATAGTAGTTATTCAACATTTGTGAGGTTCCTGGACCTTGATTCCTGTCCTCCCTGCAGCAGGGATGGAGGCTAGAGGAGGTGAAGGACAGTAGGAGATGATGGGCGATGGAGGATAGGCCTGTGCCCCTGTCCTCCCTTGAGGACACCCATTACATCCCACTGGAATGGAGACAATGGGGGGCATAGAACCCTTTCTTCCCAAACTGACTGTTTTGAAAATCAGTGGACTAAATCATCCACGGTTAGAGTCTGGTTACCTAGCAGTGACCAGGCACTAGATTAAGTTTCTGTCTGAATTCTGGGGTTTGGTGTAACAGTCTGTTGAGTTGTAGAAAATAGAGTTTATGTCTCTATTCAAACACATGTGGTCTGCAAACACGCGCCCACTCCAGTGCATAGGGAATCCAAGGTATGTTTCTGTCGGTTTTGCCCGTAACGTCCCCCACCCCGACCCTAGCCACACACCCTATAGCCGTCACCTCAGGCTATCAGATTCCTACGCAGGGATGTGGCTATTAGGGGAACGGGATCTGTTAGTGTCCTCCCGGCTCTCATACTCTGGATTTCTAATCTGTTAGATCAGAACAGGTGCCTGTTCCTCAGATCACAGCTCCTGGTGGCAGAGAAACCATCCCCGCCAGATCCTCCGGGGCATGCTCACCCTGGACAGAGGCGGGCCCACCTGCAGCTGAGCACAAGCCTGTCTGTGCAGGTCATTCCAATCTGCTTGCCAAGCATGCTGGTGGTGAGATGTGGGCGGTCGGCTCTCCTGTCCTCCAGTGTTGTGGCAGACAGGGTGGGGGTGTCCCGCTCACCACCTCTCAGTCTGGGCAACAGAAGCGCACTTTTCTCTCTGTGTCACACACCATGTCTCCGTGTGCAACTACTTACAGATTAGTAGGGGTGGGTTGGTGAACCGTGTTTGTCTTACTTAGACCACAGATGTCCAGCCGAACCCTTGTTTTCCTAATGAGGCCCTCTGCAAGTGATTATAAGTCCTGCTGTCTCCGCTGCACCCTTGCTAGGGAGATAGTCACGTTTGGGCCATCAGGATGCCCACCACGGCATGCTCAAATCCAGCAGGTGGGAGCCGTGCCATCTTAAACGTCTAATGATCTAAATGTAAACCTGAGCCCAAATGAGGAATGATTGATTGTTTATTCTGGATTTTATCCAATTACACCTAATAAGATTTTCCATGAAGATAAAGAAAAATTCATTTCTCATTAAGATCCTCAACACACTTGGTGATCGCGGTGAGGCTGGAAGGAAAGAGGATATTAGCGCAGAGACATTTACAGGCGCGCTAATTTGCTGGGCGCCACAAAGCAGTGTGAGGTTAACTATTTGTGGCAATCTTCAAGCCGGCCTTAATTAAAAACAAGACATTGATATTATTTTTCAGAAGCAAAGCTACCTTCTGGATTTGATAACTAGGACACATCATCTAATGATTTAAGCTGGGAAGCTGGGGCGGAGCGTTTTCCCGGAGGGGCAGGTTGGAAGTGTTACAATCGCAGAGGAAGGGCAGTCCACCTGGGTTCCTGGGGCACGGGCAGGGGCAGGGAATGTACGTGGGCATTTCTATTGTTCTGGGAAAGTCTAGAGCACAGACGGGGACACTCTGAGCCAGACACTGTTCCCATCAGTTGGACATCTTGGCCAACACAGACCTGATTGTGGGTTCTGGGCGCCGGAAGTATGGGATCGGGGTGCCATCGTGGTGGGGTCCTGGCTGGCAGGTGCCCACCTCCTCCCTGTGTCCTGGCCTCCCTCTCTTCCTCTTCTCAAAGGGCCCCAGTCCCCTGGGACCAGGACCACAGGCTCCCCACCTCACTGAACAGGGGTTATGTCCTCAGGACCAGCCCACTGCTCGCCGGGGTGGGCTTGGGCCCGGGGAATCTGGGGGGCACCGTTCTGTCTGCAGTCCACACTGGGGAACACTTTGCAGTTCCGGGAATAGCCCAGAGCCATTGAGAGTTTGCTGACCACCCCCGCTTACACCACGGAGCAGCTCCCTCAGGGGCTCGCCTCCTCTATCACGTGTCCCAAGCACTTCCGATCAGCGCCTCTGTCTCTTGATCTAGTGTTAAATATCTCTAATCACTTTACCTTTATGATCGTGTTTTATTTCAGATTAGCACAATATTGACAAAGTTTGCGTGGAGTCACAGGATTTTATACTTCTCCCAGAACTATATTAAATGGGTGTGTCTTCTAGTGAAATAAGCCAGCCCGCACCCAACTGCTGCCCCCAAGTTTATGCTAGACGGACGCTGGCTAGGGCAGCGAGAGGCAAACAACCCCTGGAGAGCTGTGGAAAGAACCAGCATGGGCTCCAGAGTGAGAAACAAAGATTTATGTGCACAGTAGTGGAGCACTAGGTCCCGGGGAAGGTGTCCCAGGGGAGCTAACCAAGTGGCCCTGAGACTCACTATCTCCATCTGTAAAGTGGGTCTAAGGTGCATCAAGAGCGGGCGATTTGAGGAACGTCTTCTTGTATATGAACCACTAATCTTGGGCATATTTTGGAGCTCCCCAGGATGTGTGTCTAAAGTTTCTCCAAGATGCATGTTCCTCTTGACTCTGGCCAGGAAAGGAGGGCCTGGCTGGTTTTGCACCAGCAAAAGGTCATTAGCATAATTAAGGTAAGAGCATTATGGGAAAGGAAAAGAACAACTCTTCCTTTTATTCCAATTCTTTCCAAACATCTGATAGCCTCCTCTGATGAGGACTTAAATAACTTCAGGCTCAAGCTGATTCCAGGCGCTCTTGCCAGTGAAGGAAAACGGCAGGGGCTGGGCTTCTCACCACATACGGGAGTGTGGGGGTCGTGGCTCCGCAGCAACTGGCCAGGATGGCATGAAGGCTGCTTTCGAGCCTGCTGTGGCACTGTCTCCTGGAGCCCCAGCCCGTAGCAAGGCTGAGGGGCTCCCGATTCAAGGAGCCTACACTCCTGACCCAGGAGGAGGCGGTCCCGTGGGGGATACCCAGCCGGGGAGCCCACACTGCTGACCCCCGAGGAGGCAGGCCCGTGGGGGATACCCAGCCGGGGAGCCCACACTGCTGACCCCCGAGGAGGCGGTCCCGTGGGGGATACCCAGCCGGGGAGCCCACACTGCTGACCCCCGAGGAGGCGGGCCCGTGGGGGATATGCAGCCCGGGCTGCACAGTTACAAAACCCCAGGCCATACTGGGGGCCGGGAGTCTTCCCTCGGGATTTCCAAACAGGGGCCCCGATCTGTTATTTGTGGGAAATATTTTCTAATGTTTTAAATACTTTGATTTCTTCCTCTGAATGGAAAACATTTGTTGAAGCTGTCCTTATGCTCAAAATTATTTTCAGTTACACATGAAGACGTTTGCGGAGTGGGCATCATACAGCTTCCTCATAGAGCACAGCTCCGCAGACCTGCCTGAGCTAACGGTGTTGCACACCCCGCCAGGAGCTAGTGGAAGCACACCACATGAGCTGTGGCTCCATCCCAGCGGCCCCCACACTCGGCGACACCCGCCTGTCCACACCAGGAAGGCAGGGGCCCCCAATGCCCTGGTGTCTTCAGAAGCCGCGAAGAGAACTCTTCCCAAATATGCTTTGCATTGATCAGAAAAGAGAAGTTTGCACCTGCATAATGTGCGAAAGCCAGTGAGGACAGCGAGGGTAACCTGATCCCCGAGCGCCCCGCCAGAGCTAGCCCTCCCTTCTAGCCATTGTCAAAATTAATCTAGGAGTGGGAAAAGTGTGCTTAGTTCTGATTTTTGGCTTATTCTTTCCCTGATAGGTATGTGGTAACTTGACATCAAATTAAAGAGAGAATAAAATGCGTGGGCTCTATGGCTGGAAAGAACGAAACACCTACTAGACACACTCCGGCAGGGGGAACATTCGCAAATGGTTTTTTTCAGGGAGCAGCTGAGAGCTGGCTGGAGTGGGTCTGAGAAGAGCCACGTCTGCCTGGTGGTTCTGCAGAGAGAGAAACCAGCCAGGGAGGGCTGAGAGAGCAGGGGAGCCCAGGGCTGAGCTGCTCCACAGGGACGAAGAAACCCTCGCCTGCAGCAAGAGCGTAGAATTAGGGTGGCATCCCAGAGAATGTGACAGCTTCGCATGCACCATAGATGGCTGAAAGTCAGGCCGCGGGAATGTCTGTCGATCCCTCTGATGGGTGGCAGGTCCCATAGGAGCCCTGAGATCATTATTTTCACAGACCATCCTCTGTCTCTCAAAGCCAATAGTCTTAAGCATTGGGATAAACAGAAATTACCTAAGAGAGCTAATTTAGAATGGAGATGCATAAGCTCTCTGCCCCAAGATTTCTGATTCAGTGGGGCAGGTGGGGTGAGCCCTCCAAAGTCCAGAATGCCAGCTGAGTAGGGAATAAAAATAAAACTCAGGGGATTGCGGGAACGATGATCGGACAGCTTCTGTAGGACTTGTGTGGCTACGATAGGATTTAAATATGATTTTAACCGTTTGCTTATTTGAAACCATATTCAAATAGCACGATTTTGCAATAGTTCTTGGTGTGCTTGCTTTTTATGGAAACACAATTACTTCAGAAATATTTATTACGATAATAAAAGGTGCTGGTCCGTTTAAGCATCACCGTACATTAGTATTTATGTGCCAGATGAACCTCCAAACCCCTTGAGGATCTGTGAATACATCTCCCCGAGCTTATCAGACAGTTGGCATATTTGCTGAAATTCATAGATTCCAACTACTTTGGACATGAGGACAAAGCCTCGTCCATCTGGCCAAAGGTCGTGGAGCAAGGTCAGTGAAGAGAGCCAACGGACAGGGTCGTTGTGGACCTGGGAGCCGGCTGCCACGCCTGCTGCTGGAGTTTGCAGGACAAGGGAGGCATGGACACGGGGTCCCTGGGACACTTCCGAAGGAGGACGTTACCGAGATGTTTGAGCCTCAGCTTCAAGTCCACACCTTCCTTCTGTGGCGGTCGGCTCAGCCCTCTGCCTGCAGCCCTCTTCCCCCCCAGGGTGGGTGGCGCTGGTCGCCCCCGTGCGGGGTGTGGCCCTGGCCTTCTGTCCCCTGTGCTCACAGCTCCAGAATCTATGTGTCCTTGGCCCTCCCCAGGCCCTCCACCACCCCATCACTCTCTTTCCCCCCAGCCACTGTCCCGCCCCTGTCTACCACATGGCCACCCTCCTGCCCTTCCCCTTCTGGGCGGTCACCCGCCCCCCCTCCCAGGGCCCGGGGACAGCACTGCCATCTTGGAGCTGCGCACTCCTCAAGCCAGCACTGTGTTGCTGCAGGAGAGGTTGTTTTTGGTGCAAATGTGAGCATTTCTGCCCCCACTCAGCGCCCTCCCGTGGCCCCTGCCCCCCTCAGCGCCCTCCCGTGGCCCCTGAACTCAGACAGGTGGTGGCATCCTGTGGACTGCCCGGAGAGGCACAGCGCGGTCCTCTCCTGCCTCCTGGCCCTGACCTTCATCCCCCTCACAGAGAGCACCCCCGAGCAGCCTGAATGTGCTAGGGCTGCTGTAACCAAGGCCACACACTGGGCAGCTCACACAGCCCGGGGAGCTCTCCCACAGCTCCGGGCACCACGGGTTCGAGCGACAGGTGTGGGCCGGGCTGCTCCTTCTGAGTGAGCCCAGACCCATCCCCTGGGCTGGTCGGCAGCCCTGGTCTCCTTCCGTCTCCCGGTGAGCTCGTCCCTGTGTCCATGGATGTGGCCTCCTGTCCACTTCTTGGAAGGCCCCTACTGAAATAGGAAGGACCCCCCCTGATTACTGTGCTTTAACTTGGGCATTTCTGTAAGGACCCCATTTCCAGAGGACATCATAGCCTGATGTACTGGGTGCCAGGGACTCAACATAGGAATCTGGGGGACCAGATTCAGCCCAGACCACTGCTGGCCCACCATTCTTGGTGGAAATCTCACAGGTGAGTCTTCTCTCACACACCAGATGACCCGTGCCTGTCACAATTCTGTGCCTGCTGAGCAACACACTAGGGTTCTAGGCTCCTCCTGGGCCCACCTCTTCCCTTCTCCAGACTGGGAGACAGTGAGGATAAATGGATTCTCTAGGAACTCACTGGGCTCCAGAATTATACAGGTCATCTACCTCTCTCCTAAAACAGAGATTCTGCAGGCTGCATGTACCAATGGATGCAAGGAAGGTGTAGTATGTGATTTAGAAGGAAGAAATGATAGAATAAATTATAGGAACAGATTTCTAGGAAATCTAGGCTTTCAATGATGTTAATAAAAATGAAATAGTTGGGGGGTATGCACACAAAATATGGGTGCAAGAGATTCTTTGTCGACTGGATGGTCATAAAATCTTTGTACCCAATATTAATTTTTAGACATAGTTTCTTTTCTCTCTTACTCTGACAATTCTCGCTCAGTTGAAATTTGTATGAACAATTTCTAATAGTAGGTCTTGTCCACATGTTGGCTTTAAAAATCATTTGTAGAGGGGCTCCTGGGTGGCTCAGTTGGTTGGGCGACTGCCTTCTGCTCAGGTCATGATCCCGGAGACCCGGGATCGAGTCCCACATCGGGCTCCCTGCTCGGCGGGAAGCCTGCTTCTCCCTCTCTCACTCCCTCTGCTTGTGTTCCCTCTCTGGCTGTGTTTCTCTCTGTCAAATAAATAAAATCTTAAAAAAAAAAAAAAATCATTTGTAGGGCGCCTGGGTGGCTCAGTGGGTTAAAGCCTCTGCCTTCGGCTCAGGTCATGATCTCAGGATCCTGGGATCAAGGCCCACATCGGGCTCTCTGCTCAGCAGGGAGCCTGCTTCCTCCTCTCTCTGCCTGCCTCTCTGCCTACTTGTGATCTCTCTCTGTCAAATAGATAAAATCTTTAAAGAAAAAAATACATGAAAAAAATAAAAATAAAAAAATAAAAATCATTTGTAGACATAGAGCAATTAAAGAAAATGCCGTCTAATTTATCTGCTCTCAAAAATACGGATTTCTTAATGGGCAGGCACGCCGGCCTTGGCCCAGCGAGGACGCTGTCAGAGTGAGCCTTCCGTGCACTCGGCTGTAGAAATCACGGCACACCTCAGTTTGACATCACTCCGTGTTTCGCCAGTAATGATTGAAAACAGGGGCAATACAATAGTTATTAAGCAGACGGCTTTCAGAATATTATTGAGTCCATCAATCACGTCTAGTTTAACGGGTGGGAATAAGGATTTACATCTGAACGTGACTATGTTCACGTTCAAATCAACATTCGGCGAAAGCAAAGTTAAACCCAACGCCCCTCAGGTGTTTGGGGCCCTGGGGTTGATGGGCGTTGGGACAGTCACAGCGGTCGCACAGCAGTGAGCCCAGACCCCGGGGTGAGAAGCCTCTGCCCACTGGACCCCGCCTTGCCCAGCCTGATGCCCCAAAGCTGCCCCAAGAGGAGCTGACAGGAGGGCCCTGTTATTTCGGGGCAATAAAGTTCTTTTCTCAGACCAAACTCCATTTTTGTTTTTTTGGTTTTTTTTATGATTTTTATTTGTTTCCATAACCTAGTCACCCTATCCCTCCCCACTTCCCCTCCTGCAGCCCTCAGTTTGTTTCCTGAGAGTAAACAAGTCACCCTATCTTGTTTCATTTTCTTCCCTCCCACCCCCCACAACCCCCACCCTGCATCTCAAATTCCTCATATCAGAGAGATCCTATGACAATTGTCTTTCTCTGACTGACTTATTTCAGTCAGTGTGACGCCCTCCAGTTCCATCCACATTGTTGCAAATGGCAGGATTTCGTTCTTTTTGATGGCTGCGTACTATTCCATCATATAGATATACCACCTTTTCTTTATCCATTCATCTACTGATGGACATCTAGGTTCTTCCCATAGTTTGGCTCTTGTGGACATTGCTGCCATAAACATTCGGGTGCATGTGCCCCTTCGGATCACTACGTTTGTATCCTTAGGGTAAATACCCAGTAGTGTGAGGGCTGGGTCATAGGGTAGCGCTTTTTCAACTTTTTGAGGAATCTCCATGCTGCCAAACTCCATTTTCAAACAACAGCTGCCTTATAACAACTCAGCTAAGGCAGGGGATACCAAAACATAATAAAATAAAATACAAGTGACACTTTATGGCCTACTTGTAGCTTCTCTGCAAAGTGACAGAAAGATGAAATGCAGAATACATACATAAACTGGTTTCTTCTGGAAAACCCCTGCTTTGCACCTATGTTAGAGCTGGTCTTCATAGGGGGACTGAGTTAAAGTGAAATCAGAAATTTCACCCGGGAAAGCCCTCCCTGCTCCATTCCAAACCATAGCCAGATTTGCAGCTTTCCTTTGTGGAAAACCTTTGCTTTATGTGTGGAACCCCTTGTGCTTTAGGCTTTCATTGATTTTCATCAAAATGTAAGTGAATGGCGCCAGGTAGCCATGCCTAACTCCTCTACAAAATGTCAAAAATGGCCACTTCCAAAGACAGACATTAAATTTGATTCTGTAAAGGGGTTAATTGAGCAGGAAGAGGTTGTCAGTGGCCTGGAGTCAGGATCTGTGTGGGTATCCCTGTGATTTACCCTTGAAAAAGTCCAGGGGGAGGCAGGAAGCAGAGCTTTGCCTAAAACTGCATACCTCCATTCAGGGTCTGCTGCCGAGGAGACTCTGAAACTCGTTTCTTCCTTCTAATTCTATTTCTTTTATCTCCTTAGAAAGTCCTTCTGTGACTGAGCTAAATTTAGCTCTTGTAAAGTGTATACTGATAATGAATAGCACTTACATTTTTGGAGCAAGATTCTCATCTTTTTTTTCTTTCAATCTCTTTCATTATGTACTAAGTAAACAATCTAGACAGAATTAGACCAAAATCTATGTGTGAGCTGCTGTCCCAGGGTACTAAAACTTATTAGCCCCCTGCTGGTTTAATGTTATTTGGGTAGGTTAAATATTTGAATTTGAATGGAAGCAAACCAAAAGTTATAACATTCTATTCTGTACCATATACTGAATATAATTAACACCCCAACTAAGGACTGTGCATAACTTTTCATACTGCTTCTCTTAAACTGGTAAGTGGAACAATTTTGACCTTATCTGGAGTGGGAGAACCCGAGTCCAAATCCCACTCTGTTCCTCCCAGGCTGTGTTACTCAATTTTCTCTTTGATAAAATGGAAAGGAAACGTCTGTGACTTAGAATTGTAGTGATGATTAAATCAGCCAAGACTTGGGATGCCTGGGTGGCTCAGTTGGTTAAGCAACTGCCTTCTGCTCGGGTCATGATCCCGGAGACCAGGGATCGAGTCCCACGTCCGGCTCCCTGCTCGGCTGGAGGCCTGCTTCCCCTTCTCTCACTCCCCGTGCTTGTGTTCCCTCTCTGGCTGTGTTTCTCTCTGTCAAATAAATCAAAAATCTTATAAAAAAAAAATCAGCCAAGACTTAAAACACTAAGAACAGTGACAGGCATGCTGACTTCTTCTCTTATCACCATGGCCATTGTTCTATCGATGTGGACTCCTGACTCGTCTTCTTTGGTCAGCTCTTTACCTGGCCATGAGGCGCAGACAGTGCTGTGTTCCTGCCCTCAGCAAATGTTTTGCCTGTGCCAGCTGTCTTCCAGGGATGAAGGGATGAGTGAGAAGTCATCCTGCCTTGAGTGAGCTCGGGAACACAAAGGCACTTAGGAAATGTGGACGTTCGGATCCCTAGGATGGGAGAGCCGGGGTCGGAGAGCATGTGGGAGGCTTTCCCCAGCAAGGGCCAGTTTGGGATGGGTGAAGGCTGTTGAAGATAGAGACTCAAGTGCATGACCTTCCCCTCGGGCCCCACTTGTGACCAGTGACCAAGGGAGGGGACTGTTGCCCTGAGGGCTTCTAGGCAAGCAGAGGTTGGCATGGCTGTGAGTTCAGCGGAGCTCAGATGAGTACACGCACTGAAGGTCTCTAGCCCTGGAGCGGTTTAGACCAGAAGCAGCTCAACAGACACGAGTGAGGTGTCTCCAGAGGGTTGCGAAGGCTCGGTGAGCAATAGCTCACGGATGCTGTGGTGATGACGGTGACAAGTCCTGTGAGAGCAGC